>JAJKFI010000162.1:332044-344957 GCA_029204185.1 Lerista edwardsae | reverse complement strand
AAGACAGAGGTGAAGTCTCAGCACAGGAGGGATAGCACTCTTGGTGTTTGGAACACTTTGTTTAGTCTTTAGTGTTTAAACTAAATTAAACTAATTGAACTAAATTAAAGTTTTAGTGTTTTAAACTATTTGGGGTCTAAAATACACTGAGCCAAAAGCTCAGGCATAAGGCAGCATAAAGTGGAATACTAAGGAGCGTAGGAACTAGGCCAACTAGGGAGAGACCCCTTTCAGAAGGTAATTGCGTTATCTGAATTCCTAGGGCAGCAATAAGCCTCTATTGTCCTGGTATGTGACCAGCCCTTTTCAGGCAGGTAGAAAGGAAGAACTTTCTAGCAGAGGAAGAACTTCCTATATATAGCAGAACCTTCTAGCGAGTGCTGTCCTGTGACGAAGTGCCTGGTAAACAAGTGAGTTACGCATCTGCGCGAGTTGAGCTGCAGGGCGAGGAAGCCAGGGCCCCAGACTCTGTCCTTTCTCTGAGAAGCAGGGCAGCTCCTTCCTAAACAAACACAGAGATGGAGGCAGACAGCCAGCAACCTAGGTGGGTGGGGGCTATCCTGTGTTTTGCACAGAGTGTCACATGTATGACTATATGCCTCTGGGGCATAAGTCGTGGGTGTGTCCTCGGTGCAAGGAGCTCCAGGCACTCAGGGAACGCATCTGCTCCCTCGAGGCCTTGGTTGCGGACCTGGAGAAGCAGAGGCAGGCAGCGAGGGTCCATGGTGAGACATCCAGGGACTTGCAGGCTTTGTCCCACCCTCAGATGGGCAGCTCCTCAACTGCTGGGGAAAGGAGTCTCTGGGCTGGAGGACATCAGCCTGGAACAGAGGGAATCGATCCCCCAACGGGGACCCCTTCTTCCAGTGACGAGCCCACATCCAATCACACTAAGGATGCTCCTCGGTGGGAGGGGGTTCCTGGTCTCCTTGTAGTGGGCGATTCTACAGTTAGGAATATAGAGAGGGGGGTCTGTGATGGCTGTGAGGACTGCATGGTGACTTGCCTGCCTGGTGCGAAGGTTGCGAGACATCACATCTCGTCTAGATAGGCTGGTAAGGAGTGCTGGGGAAGAGATAGCGGTCGTGGTGCATGTTGGCACCAACGACATGGGGAAATGTAGCCAGGAGGTCCTGGAAGCCATTTAGGTTGCTAGGCAGGATGCTGAAGGCCAGGACCCCCAAGGTAGCATTCTCAGAAGTGCTACCCGTTCCATGCACAGGGCCAGCTAGGCAGGCAGAGCTCAGGGGACTCAATGCGTGGATGAGATGGTGGTGTTGGGAGGAGGGGTTTAGATTTGTTAGGCACTGGGGGACGTTCTGGGACAAGCCGGGCCTGTACAAGAGGGACGGGCTTCACTTGAACCAGAATGGAACAGGCTGCTGGTGCTTAATACTAAAAAGGTGGCAGAGCAGCTTTTAAACTGATCCCTGGGGGAAAGCTGACAGGAGCCGAATGGCATCCGGTTCAGAACTCCTCATCCCTACGGGAAGAGGAGGGTGGAGGAATACCACAGAGTAATGGAGGAGTTGGAAGTAGAACTTCAAACCTGAGTGTAAGTGACAGTTTGTCTAGTAGAAAGAGAGGTGGGGAAAAGGGATCAAAAAAGAGTCCCTCCTTAGGGAACCCCATATATAGGTGTTATTATGCAAATGCCCAAAGTCTCTGAGCAAAGATGGGGGAACTGGAGTGTTTGGTGGCTAGGGAAAACATTGATATAGTAGGCATAACGGAAACCTGGTGGAATGCAGAGAACCAGTGGGATACTGCAATTCGAGGCTATAAACTCTATAGGAGGGACAGGGAAGGGCGTGTTGGCGGAGGAGTCATCATGGGGGACTTCAATTATCTTCATATCGACTGGGTCAACTGGTGCTCTGGTCAAGAAAGAGAGACCTTGACGTGCTGAATGACTGTGCCTTAGAGCAGCTAGTCATGGAGCCCACCAGAGGACAGGTGACTCTGGATTTAATATTGTGTGGTACTCGGGACCTAGTTAGGGATGTTACTGAACCATTGGGGAACAGTGACCGTGCTGTGATTGGTTTTGCCATGCATGTCCAGGAAAGAGTGCAGAGCAAATATGACACAAGAACCCTTGATTTTCGAAGGGCAGATTTCCCTCAGATAAGGAGGCTAATTAGAAAGAAATTGAAAGGGAAGGTAAAAAGAGTCTAGTCTCTCCAGGCTGCATGGAGGCTGTTTAAAATAACAGTAGTAGAGGCCCAGCGGAAGTGTATACCGCAAAGCAAGAAGGGCTCGACAAGGTCCAGAAGGGTGCGTGCATGGCTGACGAACAACGTTAGAGAAGCTGTAAAGAGCAAGGAAGCTTCTTTCTGTAAATGAAAGTCTTGCCCCAGTGAGGAGAATAAAAAACAACATAAACTCTGGCAAGAGACAAGTAAGAAGGTGATACGGGAGGCCAAGAAAGAGTTTGAGGAACGCATGGCTAAGGGGACACATTTTGAGGAACACATAAAGGGGATTAATGAAAGCTTCTTCAAATACATTAGAAGCAGGAAACCTGCCAGAGAGGCGGTTGGCCCACTGGATGGTGAGGAAGGGAAAATGGAATTCTTACCTGAGAATCTCCTGTTCTGGGGATAGGAAGGTGGGGCATTCGAGACCACATGGGTATGCCCTTCCCTTGGTTGAGGCAGGGCCAGACTTCCAAGTTGTCTCCTCCTCTTCCTGCGGAAGGGCATCCCATCACCCCAGTCTGGGAAAGCTGGACTCTGGAATTCTCCGCAGATGTGCACCAAGAAAGGCACCTAAACGTATAAACTACAACATTTCCTCTCACCCTCTCGCTGCAGCGGGCGGGCTTTCGCCGTTACGCAACAGAACGCAGCAATCGCGCTGCCGCTCACCCGAAAGACACGCCCAGCGTACCGGTAAGCTGACAGTACTGCCTCAAACGCCGTGGAAGTGCCCCCCCCCCGCAGCGAATGGGCCGTAACCCCCGAGGGAGCCTGCTTACCAAGAGCTTTGTAGGCTAAACTGATGGCCTCTTTTAACCAGGCGGCTAACGTCCGCCTGGACACCCTTTTACCCTTTTTGTGACCCGTAAAACCAATAAATAGGGAGTCTGTCGATCTGATGTCCCCGGTACGGTCAATATACTGTCGGAGGGCCCTCCTGACACCCAGCGTGTGCCACTTCTGTTCTTTTGGGTGAGTTGGATGAGGGCAAAAGGAGGGGAGAACAATTTCCTCTTCCCTGTGGAAGTTGGAATTAATTTTGGGCACAAAGGATGGGTCGGGCCAAAGAACCACCTGATCCCTGTGAAAGATACACAAATTGGAATTGATTGAGAGAGCACCAATCTTTGAGACCCTCCTGGCTGAGGTGTTAGCCACTAGGAAGAGGGTCTTGGGGGTGAGCTCTCTCAGCGGGACAGCACTAATTGGTTCAAAGGGGGAACCGGTGAGACCATTGAGGATGGTGGTTAGGTCCCAAATGGGAAAACTATGCACCGTTGGGGCGTTGATAAGGGTCACTTGGTGGAAAAACCTTCTAATATGCAGGTGGGCCGAGATGTTGGGACCCAACCCCGCCCCCAGAATGCTGTTTATGGCCGAAACCTGCCTACGTAAGGTTTTGGTGCTTAGGCCCTTACTGAGGCCCTCCTGGAGGAACTCAAGGGCCTGGCTGATGGAAGGGGTGGAGGACGCAATGCTCCGATCAGAAAACCAGTGGCAAAACTTGAGCCAAGTGGCATGATAAGATCGTTTTGTGGATTCCCGCTTGGATGCCAGCAAGGTGGACAGTACCTGATCTGAGTATCCCCACCGAGCTAGATGTTGCCGCTCAGTCTCCAGGCAGTCAATTGTAGGAACTGGGGCTGAGGGTGGAGAATTGGTCGTTGCTTGAGGAGGTCCCTCCTCTTGGGCAAGGGCCAGCCTTTTTCTGTTGCCAGACCTAGAAGAGTAGGAAACCAGGGGTGTCTGGGCCAATGGGGAGCAATCAGAATTATGTCTGCCCAATGCCTCTGAACCTTCCGCAGAACCAGCGGGAGTAACTGTACTGGCGGGAAGGCATATAGGAGACCCGAGGGCCAGGGGCTTTGGATGGCGTCTTGCCCCTCCGCCTCCCCAGACCATGTCCAGGAGAAAAAGCGGCGGAGCTGCCTGTTCTCTGCGGAGGCGAAGAGGTTTACCACGGGATTTCCCAGTCTTTGTGTCACCTGATGAAATACCTCCGGATGAAGCTGCCATTCTGTGTTGCTCAGGCGCTGCCTGCTCAACCAGTCTGCAGCTATGTTTTTGATGCCCGCCAGGTGCTCCGCCCTGATGGACAACAGAAACTCTTCAGCCCAGAGGAGGGATGAAGAGGAGAGATGTCTTTCATTTGGTGCCCCCCTGCCTGTTGATGTGGGCTTTGGCCGTGGTGTTGTCGGTGCGAATCAACACGTGGGTCCCCTGCAGCTGTTGTTGGAAGTGAATCAGGGCCAGGCGAATGGCCCTGAGTTCCATCCAATTTATGCTGTGAATGACCTCCTCTGGTGTCCACTTGCCCTGAGTGCACTCGTTTCCCATGAGGGCCCCCCAGCCCAACAGGCTTGCGTCTGTCGTTATTGCTACTCTGGATGGGAGGTCGAGGCTTGAGCCTAGGGACAGCCTTCCTGGTGCCAGCCACCAGTTGAGACTCTCCCTGACCTCCGGGGTCAGGCAGAGCAAATGGTGTGCCTTTTGCTGTATCAGATTTGCAAAGGGATGGAGGCGTTTCTGGAGGGGGGCGCAGATGGAAGCAGGACCAGGCCACGATGTCCTGGCAGGATACCATCAGACCCTGAAGCCTGGCCAGCGTCATCAAGGGCTGACGGAGATTCGATCTCACCTGAGACACAGTTTGAAGCAGGGTCTCCTGCCTCTCTGGGGAGAGTTGGATTCGGAAGTTCCTCATGTCCAGCCAAAGCCCCAGATGGATGAGGACCTGACTGGGCGAAAGGGAGCTTTTGGCCAGGTTCACCATGAAGCCGTGTTCCCTGAGACAGCAGAGGACGGTGTTGGTATCCCTCACTGCCTGAAGCCTCAACGGGGCCTTTATTAGGGCATTGTCTAGGTAGGGAAACAGGGAGATGCCCCGAAGGCGAAGGAAGGCTACCACTGCTACCAAAAGTTTGGTGAAGACTCGTGGTGCCGTCGTTAGCCCAAACGGCATGGCCCTGTATTGGAAATGGCGATGGCCGTAGGTGAACCTAAGGAAGCGCCAATGATCGTTCAAAATGGGGACATGTAGGTAGGCCTCCGTCAAATCCTCCGAGGTGAGGAAGTCTCCCTGCTGCAGTGCTGAGGCTATGGAGTGCCATGTCTCCATTTTGAACTTCCACTTCCTCAGGAAGTGGTTCAGCCACTTCAGATCCAGTATGGCTCGCTTATCCCCGTTCTTTTTGAATACAAGGAACCACACTGAATAGACCCCTTTCCCCTCTAAGACGGAGGTACAGGCTTGATGGCCTGTATCCGCAACAGATGTTTCAACACCTCCAACTTTTCCCGGTGCCTTTGGGGATCCCTGGATTGTGGAATCTGCCAAAACCGGTCGGGGGGAGGCTGAGGAACTCCAGGGTGTAGCCCTGATTGACCGTCTGGAGCACCCAGGCGTCTGAGGTGGACAAAGCCCAACAACCTGCATAATCCAGAAGGCGTCCCCCAATAGGACCTGAGCCAGGAACCAATGCGGTGTCAGGTTGGTCTGCGATCCTTGGCGAATCTGGTGGAAGTGGAAGCATGGGGACCTGCTGATCTGTTTTTGGGGAATGCCCTGCTCCGATTCCATTTGGGTTTGGATCGTGAGCCGGAATCCCTGGCCCTGGGGAAGAAGGCTGAGGGACAAAAGGACTGGTTCTTCTGCTTTTGGTGGTCTTTTTTACCCGTGGGGAGGACCTTCCTCTTATCCTTATTTTCTATTAAGAGAGCTTCAAGGTCCTGCCCTAAAAGTTTGCCACCTTTGAAAGGAATATTAACAACTCGAGAGAGTGAGGCAGCATCACCTCCCATTGCCTCAGCCAAAGGTTACACCTGTCTACGGCATTGGTGGCCATGGCCCGGGTTGAGAGCTGTAAGGCGTCGAACAAGGAGTCCGCTGCAAAGGCTGCTGCCATTGAGATTTTCCTGAGGTGGTGTCTCGCTTTTTGGGGGCAGTTTAGGCATGGAGGCTAGCTTGTTGGACCAGACATAAGCAGCCCTCGTCATGATGGAGTTGGCGGATGCTGCTTTTAAGGCTAGGGAAGAACCTTCAAAATTCAGTTTTAAAAAGGCTTCCACCCTCTTATCGGTCGTGTCTTTGGGGCCCCCTTCGCCCTCTGAGGGTATGACCGCCACAGAGGATAGCACCACCATGGGGCATCTACCACTGGGACAGCTAGAGACTGAGATTCTTTTTCTGGGAGGGAATAGAGCTTGCTCCATATTTTGGACTTGTGCTTGGGAACCGTTGGGGGGGCCCACTCAGAATCCAGCACCCTCTGAAACTCCACTGGGAAGGGGGTTGTTTCTGGCTTGGGTGGGCCCTGGGGAAACAACTTATTAGATTTTTTAGATTTCTGTGATTTCCCCCCTTTTCCCTCCTCCTCAGGGGAGTCCTCAAGATCCAGGGCCACTGTGGCCTTGCTGAGCATCCTGGGGAATAGATCAAGCGGAAATAGCCAGTCCAGGGGCTTACCGCCATCCTCCTCCTCTTCCCCCTCCCCCAACAGCTCTCCCTCCTCATGGTCTGAATCCGAGGAGGAAGTGGAAGTGGAAAAATCCATCACCCTGCTGCGTTTGCGTCTCTTGGAAGATTGCCCGCATTCCTGGGTTCTGCCCTTGTGTGCAAACTTAATTGTATGGGAAGGGTTTGGGGGGGGGAATTAGAGGCTGAGGAGCACGATTCAGAGGCTGCGCTGGATGCAAGAGACCCCTTGCGGTGGCGTTTGGTCCGGGGACGTGAGGAGGCTTGACATGCCATAATTATGTCTTCCACGTGAGACCTGAAGGCTTGTTCAACGTCCTCTTTCACCAGCCCTTCGATCGGGGCTTTACCTGGTTTCTTGCCCTTTTTGACTTTTTTAGAGGTTTGGGGAGCATTGATAGGTTCTGCCTCCCCCCCCCTCCTCAGCGCCCGATCCCACTTGCCCCCTACTGTCCTGAGCTGGTCTGATTTCCTCAGGCTGCTCCATCGTGCTCACCACGGCTTGTGGGAAAATGGTGGGAACGGGTAGTTAGGGGAGACAAAATGGCAGCCGGGGCTCAGGCCCACCAAAATTCTGGAGTAAATGAGGCCCACCGGTTGCGCTGCTGCGTTCAGGACGCTGCCGGGTGGAATGAGGTAAAGCGGGGCGAAGGAGCAGTCTCCGGATCGTTCCGCTGTGCTGAGAGATGATCGGAGGGCTCCATTGAAAAGATGCATGGGAGCATGCCCTCGCAATGCAGGCCTCCCGCTCACAGCGGAGCCTGGCTGGTGAGGCTGCTGTGGCTGTGTGAGGCTTAAAAAAGATGCGCAAAGCGCGCCCTCGCAACCAGTGGCCTCCCATTCGCGGCTGAGCCGGGCTGAGGAGGCTGCCGCGGATCGCTGCTGGAGCGTGGAGGGGTGAGGAAAAAAGGCACACAGAGCGTGCCCTCGCGGCTGGCAAAGGCTGATGGTTGTTGCCGCGGATTGACACCCCAAAGCCTGCTCTGTCCCTTCTCTGCCTTCTCTTCCTTTCGTTCACTGGGGAGGGAGGACGGAAGAGTAGGGAGGGATTGGGAGCAGGTAAGATAAGAAACGGTGAGAGGTTGAGGAAGAAACGCTGAGCTCAAAGGAAGGCGACCTGCTCTGCCAGAGACAGAGCCGGACTGGGGTGATGGGATGCCCTTCCACAGGAAGAGGAGGAGACAACTTGGAGGTCCGGCCCTGCCTCAACCAAGGGAAGGGCATACCCATGTGGTCTCGAATGCCCCACCTTCCTTCCTCAGAGAAAGAGGAGATAAAAGGGGACTTGGAGATTGCAGAGAAATTAAATGAATTCTTTGCATCCGACTTCACAGCAGAAGAACGTGGGCAGATACTGCAGCCCGAACAGCCCTTTCTAACTAAGGAATTAAATCAGATAATGGTTAATAAAGATGTTTTAGATCAAATTGATAAACTACATATAAATAAGTCACCAGGCCCAGATGGTATACACCCAAGAGTTATTAAGGAACTAAAGAACCAAGTTGCTGAACTAGAGTATGCAACTTGTCCCTTCAAACAGCCATGGTGCCAGAGGATTGGAGGATAGCCAATGTCACGCCAATCTTTAAAAAAGGGAGAAGGGGGGACCCTGGAAACTACAGGCTGGTCAGCCTAACGTCTGTTCCGGGTAAGATGGTGGAAAGCCTCATCAAAGATAAAATCCTAAAACATGTAGAGTAATAAGTATTGCTGAAGGAAAGTCAGCATGGCTTCTGTAAGGGTAAGTCTTGCCTCATGAACCTTTTGGAATTGTTTGAAAAGGTGAACAGGCACGTGGATGTGGGTGAACCTGTGGATATCATATACCTGGATTTTCAGAAGGCGTTTAACACAGTCCCCCACCAAAGGCTGCTGAAGAAATTTCACAGTCAGGGAATAAGAGGGCAGGTCCTCTTATGGATCCAGAATTGGTTGAGGGCCAGGAAACAGAGAGTGGGGGTCAATGGGCAATTTTCAGAATGGAGAGAGGTGAAAAGCGGAGGTGAACTTTTCAACTTGTTCATAAACTACCTGGAGACAGGGATAAGCAGCAAGTTGGCCAAATTTGCGGATGACACAAAACTTTTCCGGGTGGTGAAGACCAGAAGGGATTGTGAAGAGCTCCAGAAGGACCTCTCCGAGTTGGGGGAATGGGCAGCCAAATGGCAGATGCGTTTCAACGTAGGCAAGTGTAAACTGATGCATATTGGGACAAAAAAACAAAACTTCACCTTTGCTTATGGGTTCTGAGCTGTTTGTGACAGCTCAATAGAGAGATCTTGGGGTGCTGGTGGACAATTCAATGAAGATATCGACCCAGTGTGCGGCAGCAATTAAGAAGGCCAATTCCATTCTTGGGGTAATTAAAAAAGGGGTTGAGAACAGAACAGCCAATATTATCATGCCATTGTACAAATCAATGGTAAGGCCACACCTGGAATATTGTGTACAGTTCTGGTCGCCGCACCTCAAAAAGGACATAGTGGAACTGGAAAAGGTGCAGAAGAGAGCGACAAAAATGATTACGGGGCTGGGGCACCTCCCTTATGAAGAAAGACTGTAGTGTTTGGGGCTCTTCAGCCTAGAAAAAAGGTGCCTGAGTGGGGACATGATTGAGACATACAAAATTATGCACAGAAAGGATAGAGTCGATTGAGGGATGTTCTTTTCCCTCTCTCAAAACATCAGAACCAGGGGGCATCTGCTAAAACTGAGGGTTGGGAGAGTTAAAACAGATAAAAGGAAGTACTTTTTTACCCAGTGGGTAGTTAATCTGTGGAACTTTTTGCCACAAGAGGTGGTGATGGCATCTGGTGTAGATTCCTTTAAAAAGGGATTGGACGGATCTCTGGAAGAAAAGTCCATTGTGGGCTATAGGCAATGATGGATTGTGCAACCTCCTTACATTAATAGTAGGCGACTTCCGAGTACCGGGTGCAAGGGAGTGGCAACAGGATCCAAGCATCTTGTTGTCTCATGCCTCCCTGGGGCACCTGGTGGGCCGCTGTGAGATACTAGATAGGCCTTTGGCCTGATCCTGCAGGGCTCTTCTTATGTTCTTATGGATAGAATTGCAGTGAGCATGTATTTAACAGGCGAATAAAAAGATACAATTCTCGCCCTGCTCAGCTTTTTAAAACATGACTATTCATTACTGTTGAGCAATGCACAAGCTCAGACTTTGGTGGACCTCCAGAGAAAGGTTTTTTTTGCAGCAGAAATCGTTGAAACCGATGGTGACCTTTCTGTGCAGGGTAATTTATCCGAGAGGGACTTCAGGAGGCTATTTTGTCTACAAGGAAGTGAGTCAAAGAGGCAAAAAACCACCAGTGACCGAGACAAGGAGTGTGCCAGACCACAAACCAGATTCCCAGGCCAAGTAACCTACTTTCAGCAGCCAGCCAAAGGGAGGGAGCCAAGATGGAAACTGCAGGCCTGGGGCGACACTCCGAGACAGGGTTAACATCAAGCAGATGCGTCTGGTCTCAAATCCTCCGGTAAACATTGCTGAGCTGCAGCTGCTGCTCCGTGTTGAGCTCATGAGCTGTCAGGTCTGCTCTTGGCCGTCTGCCGCACACGTTTCTGCCAGAGCTGGCAAAGTGCCCCCTTCACGGGTGTGTGTGTTTGCACAGTCCCTCCATCCTCCAAATGCAGGCTTGAGACAATTGTTGCATTAGGATATTAGCTCTTCTTTAACTCTCTCCCTTCCACTCTCTTTTTTTCCCTTCTAGGTTCTTGGTTGCTGGAAGGCAGGACGTAAAAAATGAATCTGGGTCAGGGATTATTGCCGCTGCTGCTGCTGCTGGGAGCAATTTCCACTTTTCAGTGCCAGGTAACCCTTGTGCCAGTGTATGTGTGTGTTGGCTTTGGTGTCTTCTGCCCTTCTCTTGCCAGCTGTCCTGGCATATCAGGAGGAAAATGCAATTTGCACGCTAGATCTAATTTCTGGGGGAAAGGAGGTATTTCTGACTCTCTGCTCCATAGTCACTGATGCAACTGTCAGTATCATAGTCTTAATTCAGATTTTAAGGGTCACTGTAATGGGATGGTGGATTCCCTTTGGAGAAACTTTAAGTGTCTTTCGGAGGCCTCCAATGACCTCTTCAGGTACCCTTGGCTTGACACACCATCAAGTTTGGTGCGCAGGGCCCTATACACCCCCAGTCCCCCCTTAGCTGTGCTTGTGGGAGAAAGATTGAGCTCAGCTCCTTCCTCGGCTCGAGACATTTGTGATATAGATGGAGAGGGTTGTCGGAGTTGTGTAGTAGACAAAAGTGGCTTGCTGTTCCAAAGAAGCACGGGTTGATATTTAATAATAAGCAGCAGCAGCTCTATTGAGGCACAACCAGCTGCGTCATGCAGCCGGAACGCTGGGCGGGAGGAACGGGTGAGCGGCAGCCCACCCGTTGCGTTCTGGTCCATTTCGCCATCTTCCCCGCCCCCGCGGGCTGCCGCTCACCTGTTCCTCCCGCCCAGCGTTCCGGCTGCATGACGCTGCTGGGTACAACTTAGATCAGAGCAGCAGCTCAAAATGTACTTTCCCACATCTAATCTGTGCTGCAGGCCCACTCCAAAGGTTGACCCTGGGGCGCCTGCTACTTGTCAGTCAACTGAAAGGTGTCACGCCACACGGGCACATTTGGTTTCCCAAGTGAGCAGAAGCAAAACCTCTCGCGATGGGCACTCGGCTGCCCTCCCTGTGTTTATGGTTTGTGGCCTTTTTGGTGTTGATGCGGAAGATGGGCCACAAGATTCCTTGAGGCGAATGAGGATGTTCCTGCCCCAGGCAAGGCGTCCAGAGGGTGTCAAGAGAAGCTTGTCTGTCTATGCTGCGAACCTCTCCAGCACTTGGGCAGCATCAATGCTCAGGAACTGAGCTTTCTCGGGCAGCTCACTTGGTATGTTTCAACAACTCCTTTCTCTGTCTCTCTCTCTCTCTCCTGGTAGGAGCTTCTTAAGCGCATTAAGCGGGGAGCTCGCGGAACCGGATCAAGAGGTAAGGAGCTGAGCTGGCTCATGAGCTTGGCTGGCATGTCCTCCCCCTCCAGAGTACCCCCCCCCCGGAAAGTGTCCGTTAAAAGGAAGTGGGCACTGCCTGGGATTAACAAGCGGCTGCTCCTTGGCAGGTGAAGGGCAGGGGATGAGGAAGGCTTACGTCACATCTACTGAGTGTGCAAAGCGTAATAGTGATGTGACCTTGAGGCTGTCCTTACAGCCACTCTGTAAGGAAAGTATATGCCCATGCAGCAACTGGGGAAGACTGAGGCGGAGAGGGGATGGCTTGTCCAAGACCATCCAGTGATTTCATGACAGGGGTGAGATTCAAACTGGGAACCTCTTGACTTGCGGCTTAGTCTCTTAGGGCGCAATCCTAAGAGGCACTTAGGATTGGAGCAGGCAGGCTGGTGGACTTGACTGTATCCAGCAAAGCGTGGGAGCAGGCAGGAGCCTCCCTGGGCCAAGGGCACACGTGCACCCTTGCCCCAGGGTAGGTGCCAGCCATGCCCATGGGCTCCTTGGATCTGTGTCTGCTGCTTAGTGGCCTGAATTGGGGCCACAAGGCCTGGGGATAGGAGCTTGGATGCTCCACCCACCCTCCCCGGGCCGGCACACCTCCCAGCCTGTCCACCCCCCGCCCAGAAACGCCCTCCCTCCTGCCCAGAACCACTTGCATGCCAGCTGAACCCGGATGGCGCAGGAGCAGCACAGGCTTTGGCCAGCGCTGTTGGGCCAGCACTGCTTGTAGTGTCAGCCCAACAGCAGCAGTGCTGGCACAAGGGTGCTGGTTAGCACAGGGCCTTGGATTGCGCCCTTATTCACTGTGCCCCAGCAGCATAGCCACAAGGGAGGCAACACAGTAAGTATTGCAGGTGCCACAATGTGCCATGTACATGGTCCACTTGCTGTTGGAGCCATTCTGAGCATCAGCGGCAATGCAGTTGCTGTCGCTGCCTGGAATGGCTCCAATGGCGAGTGGGAGGGACCACGTACATGGTGCATGGCAGCCCTTGCAATACATACTGTGTCACCCCTGTGGCAGCCACGCTACTGATTATGCCCCACCAGTTCTCTGGTGCTGTGGGCTCCCTCTTCTGAGGGACAGGTCCTCTCGCTTGCTTGCAAACCAGGGGGGTGAAAGAGGGGGCAACACCACAAATGCAGGAGAAAGCATTAGGCCCTTTGTTGGCATCAATCAATCAATCAATCAATCAATCAATCAATCAATCAATCAATC
>JAJKFI010000162.1:295170-308069 GCA_029204185.1 Lerista edwardsae | reverse complement strand
GCCCACATCTCATAAGGAATGAATGGGAGTTGTAGGGATGGCCCCAGGGCCGGCCCATCCATGAGGCCAACTGAAGCTCCTGCCTCAGGCGGCAGTTTGGTGGGGGACACCCAGCTCTGCCCCCCTACCTGACTCCACTACTGCGCCTCCTTCCAACCCCTGGATTGGAAAAAGGAGAAAGAGAGGCAGACAAAGAGGGGAGGGGAGCGCTGAGCATAAATATTGGAGAGTGGGAGGAGCAGAGGCTGGCAAGTCATCAGGTAAGGGGGCAGCATTTGGTATTCCATCTCAGGCAGCAGTAGAGTTTGGGCCAGCCTTGGAGGACTCGTCCGTGCAAATTGGCAGCAGGCAGTAAAGTGGCAGGGGCTCCTGCCTCCCTCTGTCCACTTTCTTTGCTCCTCTTACTCCCAGGTTCAGAGAAGAAGAGGGAGGAGAAGAGTGGTGGGCTAGAGTGTCTCTGACCCATGCCAGGCTCTTCCACACTGCCAAGTGCCACTTCAAATCCTTTGCACATCCAGCCGTGCATGCACAGAGCCCACCATGACCCCAACCTCATGTGTCCAGTGAAAATGTATGTACAGGGCAGTTTGACTGCCCCTTCAGCTATGTGGAATTAAATTTCAGGCTGCAGCAAGGGCCACCGGGACAAAGAAAGAACAATGGTTGTCCTTCCCCTCTTCTAAGGTACAGCATCTAGCTGTTAGATCTGGCTCCAGTGGTAAGAAGAACACACAAGTCCCTTGTGAGTGTAGAAGAGAAGCATGATATGAACAAAACCATGGATTCACTTTTTTGGGGGGGGGCATCTAGGAGATGGAATACAGTGATGTTGAAAAGCCGCCAGTCAGAGAGGGCCACCAAGGAACAGGCTTTTGAAAGATTCAGCAGGTCCATGGCTAGCAAACGGGTCAGCCTTATTTAATAAGACTGACAAATAACTTATTTGTCAGTCCAGACTATTGTCAGTCAGTCCAGACTATTGTAAAAAGCTTTGATAGAACTGACTCCTGCCAGCCAGGCAGAGAAACAGAGTTGTTTCTTATGCCTTCCAGGTCGTCTGTACACCACAAACGACTGCAAAGCCCACTGCAACTTTAATTACACATGATCAGCAGAGCTTTTCCTTGTGGACTAGCAACCTCGGTAAGCCTATTTCCAAGACTAGCCTGGACTTTCGAGGAGCTGCAGCATTGAATTAAGTCCAAACCCAAAGGTTGGGTGAGAGGGTGTGTGTGTGTTTTCTTTCCCCAGTGAATCAGATCTGAACTCAGATCAGGCTGTCTCAAATGTCAAAGTGAACTCCGAAAACACACTCAGTCTTCTCTAATCGAAAGAAGCAGTCCCACCGGGGCAGCTCTGCTCACACGGCCCACAAGGTCAAGCCCTGGCTGAGGCCAACAGGAGCAGCAGCATCTTTGCAGAACCAAAGCCAGAGAGCGTGAGCAGAGGGGCTGAGTCACACTGCGAGGAGAACAGACGCCCATCAGGGCAGCCCTGCTGTGGATGCGGCACTGAACCAGCTTGTCAAAGCAACTGCACTTGGGATCCATGTCAAATTCCTGGCCTCTGAGCAGGCCGGGCAGCCCTCTGACGCTGGGCCAGGAGCCTGCTGGCAGTGACCAAAAGCAAAATGATTAAATCGAGCGCATTGGCAGAGACAGAGGAGGCTGGGCCGAAAGGGGCTTTCCGTTGAACTGCACTGATCAATCGCAAGACCGCAGCAGCTCTCCCAAACCTTTCCTCCCAGGAGCTCAAACTGGCTTGCATGTCCTTCAGGAGGAGGCTGCTCCTGTTGTTTAGGGGACAAGATTGGCATGCAAGGACCAGCGCTGACCTCATGAGCGGAAGCTGCCAGGGTGACACCCAGCAAGGGTGGACAAAAGCCACCCTTTGAAGTTATAAGCCAGGCCAGTGCAGATCCAGCAGGGGACTGCAGGCAGCCCAAAGGAAGTATTACTTCACACCGTGCACTGTTCATCTGTGACACTCACTGCCACAAGACGTGGTCATGGCCACTCATTAGGATGGCTTTGGAGTGGACCAATTTGTGGAGGGAAAAAAGTCTGCCCATGGCTATTGGTCACGATGGGGAATGTGTGAGCTTCAGCCTCTGAACACTCCTTGCAGGGGCACGGTGGTGGGAGAGACGGAGGCCCTTCCCTCCTGCTTGTGGGGCTCCCAGAGTTTGCTACTGGGCCGCAGTGGCTGACTGGCCAGGATCCAGCCCAGAGGGGCTTCTTGCCGATGCCACAGGGCTCGTATGGGGGGCTGCACTCAGGGCTAGCAAAGCTGTTTGCCGAGCCCAGGTGCAAAATACAAATGGCAGCCCCACCCATCAACACAGCGCACTCTCTCCTGGGCAAGCCGCAGTGACACTGGTGGGAGACATGCACCGCACAGTGCTTCCCACTCATTTCAGCCAGGCGCGCGCAAGAGATTGTTGCGCCCAGCGGACTGCGTCCTGTCGGTCAGATCAGTGGTGGGATTCAGATAAATTAACAACCGGTTCTGTGTCCTTCAAGGCGGCCTTCAGGACCATTCGCTGCCTTTCTTCCCTCTCCTAACCTAAAATTAGCAACCGGTTCTACAGAATAGGTGAGAACTGGCTGAATTTCACCACTGGGTCAGATCCATTTGCCCCCCTGCCATTCTTAACAGCACTCAGGCCTTGCCCTCACGTCACACTAGACCCTCCCTTTGGCTCCCCCCCAGGAGGGCTGAGCTCAGCGGCGTCATGCAGCCGGAACGCTGGGCGGGAGGAACGGGTGAGCGGCAGCCTGCGGGGGCGGGGAAGACGGCGAAACGGAGTGGTACGCAACAGGCGGGCTGCCGCTCACTCGTTCCTCCCGCCCAGCGTTCCGGCTGCAAGACGCCGCTGGCTGAGCTACAATTCCACCTACTGAGCATATGGGGGAAGGTGCCATCCTGTCACGCCTGGAAGAGGAGGGTTCATGGGCATTTGCAAACCACCAAATCTGATGTCAGCTCCTCTTTTTTAAGCACATCAGGACAACTCCAGCCCTCAACAGAAGATGGACCCAGAACACACACACGCATACACACACACTCTTTCAGCTGAACGAGCAAACTGGAGTGGCTTTCTGAGGCCCAGCGAGGCCTCCATGGGTGGCAGAAAGACCCTTCCTCTGCTATCCACAGCATCTGCTGGATCCGCTGATCCGGGGTGGGGGGGCACCATATCGGTCAAGGGAAGCAACACAGAATATAGATGTCATAAAATAATAAGAGCAGCCCCTGTGGAAGCCGCCGGAAAGGAACCAGCAAGCCAGAAACCTTCTGAATGCAAGTCTCTCGCTCTTCCACACTGAAGAGCCTGTCGTCTTCGGGAGCCGCAGGTCCCCCTGTGGCAGCAGGTAGATGCAGCAGGGTTACAATGGCAATACACAACACCTGCACCAAAGGTTATGGTAGTTTGTCTTGAAAACATGAGATTGACCATGAGAACTTAACAAGTAAGTAAAAATACCAGAGGGCTTTCCAGGGTCTATTCTTGGTGTCCACTCTTAGAGCGCGCTCTCTCTCTCTCGCTCTCAATAAAGGGGGTCTTTCACAATATCCTGGGAGCTCACAGCTTGTTCGGGGAGCTTCCCGGGCCAACTGACCGTGGCTTCTTGGGCCATCAGAGGCATCCCAAAGAAGTTGGCTTGGCCATAATTGGAAAACAAAGCACCACAAATATATATAAGCACGGAAATTGCTGCAGGCTCAGATTGGAAGCGCACACTGCTAGAACCAAGGTGAATTAAACAATGTGTGTTAAGAGACAGAGTGAGAGAGACGACAGCTGGAGGCCATGCAGAAGGACGTGCTGTAGCCTGGCAAATACCACTCTGTCCCCTTAATCAGATATTGCTACATACAAATATTAAATTTGTGCTGCACATAGCTGACGCTGCCTTCCCAGCACAGAAACCAAGGTAGTACGACAGAGGGACAATTCTACATTCCAGGCCTTCTGTCCCATTATCCTCTCTGGTTGAATAGGTTTTGCAGGTTTCCAAAATACAAAGAAAAACCTGCAAAACCTGTTTAATAGACAGTAATGGGAACAGCATGCACATGATGGGGGGGAACCTCTCAGCACTTCCAAATACACACGCACGCACACACGCACGCACAGAGAGAGAGAGAGAGAGAGAAATTTTTGCTCTGCCCAGCAAGGTCATTCAAACAAGGCAGGACTGAATAAATATGGATGACAGGGGACATCTTCTTCCTTGCTTCCTTTTTAGCCAGATCTTGGCAGGATTTGCAGCAGCCTGGAAGGCTGGATTCTAGTCAACAAGGAAGTCCCACATGCCGCATGAAGAACACCCAGGATGAGCTCCCTCAGCCTCCCCGACACCTTCCTCTCATATCCCCCAGCCTGCAAAGAAATAAGCCAAGTGCCAGTCACGAAAGGGGGAGGGAAGAGTACAACATTTTGCATTCACCGATACAGTCGCAGGCAGCCCCAAGGGACATCGGGGTTCGTCCTCGTTCAATCTTCATTCCCACCGGAAAGTTCCAAAATATGATCGAGGTGGAGATGCTGAGTTTGCCCGTTTTGGGGGGTGGGGACACAGTAGCTGCCCCGATCAAATCCAAGCATGCCACAGGGGAGCAGATGGGAATGGAGGCAGAGCAGGAAGTGAGGTCACACGCAAGGACTTTCCCAGGCAGAGACGGTCTTAGGTCCGGACCTGGAACTTCCCAGCCTTGGTCATGTACTTGATGCCCTTGAAAGGCTTGTACTTCTCCCCATACATGTCCAGGCGATTTACCTTCAGCCCTAGGAAGACCAAAGGGGTTAGAGAGGACCTGCAGGAAGTCTCAGCTGTAACATGGGTATCTGGGCGCAGAGGGACAGGGCAGGGCCTATGAGAGGGGGGTTGAGGGATAAATGGTGCCGGGGCCCAGGGTCAAAAAGGTGTCCCAGAAGCCCAAGAAGAGGAGCCTGAAATTTCAGAGGATCTCACGTTTTCCAATCTCACCAGGGCCCATGAGAGGAGGGGTGCAGGAGGTACACCGTACCTGGGGTCAAAGAGACGGCCAAAGGAGGGAAATGTCCTGGGGTCTCAGAAAAAGTCTGCATATATTGTGGGAAGACCAGCAGTCACATTTTGTATAAACCTACAGTTTTATATATAGGGACGTGGTGGCGCAGCGGGTTAATCCGCTGCTGCTGGGCTTTCCGACCGGAAGGTTGGGAGTTCAAGACTGTGTGACGGAGTGAGCTCCCTAAAAAATAGGGACCACTTCGGTGGGAAGGGAACGGCGTTCCGTGCACTACGGCGTAGAGTCATGCCGGCCACACAACCATGGAAGCTTGTCCTCAGACAAAACACCGGCTCTACAGGCTTTGAAACAGAGATGAGCACCGCCCCCTACAGTCGGTCATGACTAGACCATTCGGTCGTGGGGAAACCTTTACCTTTTTACAGTTTTGTAAGTTGTAGAAATTATGATCCAATGAAGAAGGGAAGAGAACCAAAAGAAACTTTGTACCCCCTGATAACATTCCTCTCAGGGGCCCTGGCAGAACCAGACCTGGCATTCGTGGAGCCTCCTTGTGCTTATCCTGTCTCAGCCATGTGCTACCACAGGGTGCTGAGATCTGGTCCCCAACTGCAAAGACCTTCTCCTCCGCTCCCACCTTCTATCAATCATTCCCACCTGCAGCAGCAGGTTCTTCCAGGGAGGCCCTGCTCCCACCTTCAGAGGATGGGCAGGTGAGCAGCTCAGGAGAGCAGTGGTGGCGTCCATCTTTGTGAAACACGCCTTGTCCAGGAAGACTGGTCAAGTTTGCTCCCTGGCCTCTTTTCTTGAAGCCAGTTAAGGCTGCTGTCCCCAAATGCACCTGGGTCACAACACCCCCACAGCCCCTTCTTCTCAGCTCGGACAGGCACTGCCATCTCACCACCATGAGAGATTTTGTGAGATCCAAGATGGTGGTGCCTGGGGCAACAGGTAGGAGGGGCCACCGGGGACATCCCACAACATCCCTGCAAGTGTGCCACGACAGCGGTTCCAAAACTGTGGTTCTGCGGCCGCCAGTGGATCACAACCCAATTTTGGGTGGTCTATGAAACTGACAAGGTAGATTAGGCTATGTGCATCAAGGGTTAAACAACTTGCTACTTGAGGGGAACACTGCTGCCCAACCCCATTATGGCTCAGAAGGTGCAAGAGTGCAGCCAGGATCATGACCACACATCGAAAGGGAAACATCTGAAGAAATTGAGGGTCTTGTGAATGGTGCATAGAACAATAATTGTAAAAACCCCAATTGAAAAATGGGGTTTATGAACAGCCTGCCCATGTAAACTGCCTTGAGTCCAGTGAAATCTGGAGAAAGGCGGCATTAAAAATACATCAAATAAATAAATAAATAAATTATAGCCACAGAGGCTGGAGTGGCTGGTAAAGTGGAATTTTTTTTATGTGGGTCCCAATGCTGAAAATTTTGGAACCATTCATTGCCCCAGACATCGCAACGCACACTTGGAGAACCCCGGAGCTGAAGGGCTCTATTTCTTATTCAGAACCGTGATGCTCAGCCGCTCCGCCCCACAAAGCAGGGTGGCCTCCCCTCCCCTGCACCACAAAGCTGGCTCTCGACAGTAGTCGGGAGGAAGGTTTGTGTTCCAGCAGCTGGCTATTAATGGCCTTTCCGGGGAATTGGGCTGTGCCCGTGTCTGCTCCATTTCATGCCATGTTTTCAGCTGGGAGCGACTGCCAACTTGCTCCTCCTTTTTTAGAACGGTCTCTTTCAGGAGCTGCCCCCCTGGCTGCAGCAGAGGAAGGGGTGAGCCAGCAAAGGCTCCCGCCACCAGACACTTGCACTGGCCAATGTTCATCTTTTGCTCCATCCCTTTCCTCCACGACGCCGCAAGCCTGCCTGCACGCAGGGCCTGTGGCATGTTTCAAGCTACGGGTAGTGTCTACTTGGCACTTGGCACCTAATAAAACTACACCACCACCACCACAATGTTTATTCTTACTGCGAGGCAGTGTGGTGTGGCGGCTGGAGTATCAGCCAAGGTCCAGAGAGACTTGGGTGAAAATCCTTGCTCAGCTCTGCAGCTCGCTAGGATGACTCTGAGGGCACAATCCTAACCTGGAGTTAGGCCAGCAAAGTTTGGCCGGCACAAGGGCAAACCGTGAAGCACATTTGAACTACTCTTGGAATTAAGGAGGAGGGAGCACTTCTGCCAGAGGCGGATCTACAGGGGGGGCAAAGCTCTAAGTGTTGCAAGAAGCCTTCCCCTGTCATGTGGATCCCTCCTCTCCCTTGTAGCCAGTAAGCAACGCCAAGATGTTGCTGTTCCCTGTGAGGATTGGCTAAAACGGTGCAGGAGAGGCGTGACTTCCACTGCAAGGTAAGGCTTTCCATTGCAAGTCTTCTTGCAAGACTTAGAGCTTTGCCCTCCCTTAGATCTGCCTCTGACTTCTGCGTGCCGGCCTCTCTAACTCCAAGAGTGGTCCAAACATACTTGTGCCAGCCAAACTTTGCTGGCCTAACTCCAGGTTAGAATTACGCTCCAAGCCAGTCTCTCTCTCTCAGTCTCGCCTACTTCACAGGGTTGTTGAGAGTGTATTGTTATACATGTGATAACTGCAGCGAGATTATTATATGCACAAAAATGGAAGAATAGTGAAACTCCATTGACGGAACAATTGATAGATAGAAGTAGCAGAAATGGATTACGAGAAAAGAAGATAGAATTAGACAGTGTTGGAAATTATTTTATGACTGGATTGACACACAATGCTGAATTATATAAAAAGAGTTATTGTATTACTTAGAAAATGATGAGGAGAAGAAATTACCTTAGGAAGTGAGATGATTGAGAATTTATGTAGAGCGGTAGGAGAGACAGGACGTACAGCAGTTCTTTTCCCTTATGTTTGTAACCTGAGTTTTAACCCTTCCCGTGTTTTTCTGTATCCTTACCAATAACCTTTTATATATTAAAATAATAAAAATTATAATAAAAAAGGAGAGTGTAAAAGAGGAAGGGGGAATTGCAAAGGCAAGGAAAAAAATATTACAGTGGCCTCTTTGCATCTGTGGGTTTGCCCCCACCCCCAGTTTGACTCAATGAGGGTGCTGATACTCATCCGAAGGGGCTCAAGCAGCGGCATTATGCAGCCGGAATGCTGGGCGGAAGGAACGGGTGAGTGGCAGCCCGTTGCGTACCGCTCCGTTTTGCCGTCTTCCCCGCCCCCGTGGGGGTGGGGAAGACAGCGAAATGGAGCAGTACGCAATGGGCGGGCTGCCACCCACCCGTCCCTCCCACCCAGCGTTCCGGCTGCATGACGCCGCTGGGCTCAAGGATCTTCTGGATATGACCAGATGACGCTTCTGGTTGCATCCAGGCGGTCCTTGAGGCCCTCCTCATGCATGCCATTATCTATAGATATTAGTATCTGCAGGGGGGGGGTGTCTCGGAACGGACCCAGGGATCGCTGAATTCCAGGCCCACTTACCAGAAATGGCCAGCTGTTGGATCTTGAAGTGCAGGTTGATGGTGGGGTTTTCGTCGGGCTTGGAGGCCCCCGCCTGGAGGCTCATGGTTCCCTTCAGGCTCGGCAGTTTCTGGGGGTTGATCTTGCCCACGTCCCAAGACAGCAACTGCACAGGGGAGAGGGGTGAGGAGGGAGGTCAGAATAACTGGGGTGCCGAGATGGTGCCTGGAGCCTTACGCCCTCCAGAGCCCAAACCAAAGTGGCTGCCCTGCAACAGGGTGGGGCAGGGGCTGGTGGTGGCTGCCTCATTCTGTGTGTGTGTGTGTGTGTGTGCTTGCGACCTCTGTCCTTGACCGCCATGTTGGCAATCCCGTATTGGGACAGGAATCCAAGCATCCCTGTCGCCTTCGTACTCCCTCCATCGCCTTCTGCTCAGACAAATATCCGTCTCCCACAAGGAGGTTGGATCCTGTCCCTCTCCCAACTCCCTTGCTGCGGTATGGAATCCCCCCCCACACACACACACACAGGCATCCCCCTACTTGGCTTGTCTAGCCCTTTACGGAGTGTTTGCAACACTCCTAGGCTGGCAGTGACGTGTGCCGGCCTAACTCCAGATTAGGACTGCACCCTTATTCATCTTTCATCTCTGCAGAAGGAAGTGTATTTGTGTGCCAGTCAGGAGGGGGACAGGAAGAATTCCCCCAGTAGCTCCCCCAGAGCCCTCAGAGAGAAGAGAGCTCAGGGGAAGGGAGTCTGGGGCACTGTCAGCCCTTCCTTTGCAAGGAGAGGTGCTGGCCTCACATTTGCCTAGGGTGGTTTGCTAGGTTTTAAAAATGCACTGACATTTGGAGACGTCAGAGGAGTAGGGAAGGAGCCTCTCTTTCAAAACACAGCCAACTCCACAGCGGTGGTGGGGAAAAGAGCTCTCAAGAGCATTGGCACATGTGGGCAAAGGAGGAAGAGTTGTGTCAGTCAATATTGCTGCCACTGATGCTGTCCAAGCGGTGCCTATGACGGCTGCAAAACTGCCTTCCACAGAGCACTCTGCATCATGATGGATGCCTTACACGTCTGTGTGCAAAGGAGCGCATCATCCTTCACTAGTGACAAAACACTGTCATTTCAGTGCATCGAGTTCATTAGGGGGGTGGCAATTTCAACTGCAACATCAACTTCTCGCTGAAGCTACTGACCGACCCAGCTGCTCCTCTGGAAGTGAAACTGTAACTCTTCAAAATGGCCTTTTTAACGGTCTCAAGAGCATCTGTGCTGCTAGTAGGTGGGGAGCCATGGAATGTGTATGCCAAGCTTAGGCCAAGACCAGAGCGGACACGGGACCCTCACCACCGGTTCCCCTTTGAACTGTTCCACTTGGGTGGCAGGCAGCGGCGTCATTCAGCCGGAACGCTGGGCGGGAGGAACGGGTGAGCGGCAGCCCGCCTGTTGCGTACCGCTCCATTTTGCCGTCTTCCCCGCCCCCGCGGGCTGCCGCTCACCCGTTCCTCCCGCCCGGTGTTCTGGCTGAATGACGCCGCTGGTGGCAGGACTACGACACGTGTGGGGATACCCCTTTCACCTATTTGCCAGGCATTTGTTACCACCACCCTATTAGGAACAACTGGTGACAATGTCATGGCACTGAACCCGAGAACTCTGGGGAGGGAAGGGCTGTTGTTACTCTCCATGCGCAAAAGCATGCTGAGGAGCAACCAAGTGGGCTGAGGAGTACAGCAGCACCTTGACCATCATCACTTTGCTCTTTCAGCCATTTTCAATTATAACCATATTTCAAGTTTTGTCCACCTGCTTTCTCTTTCGTCCAATGTCAACCAACCTTCTACAACGTTCGTCAATGTTCTTATGTTTACAGGTTGGCCCTTGTTAATTGGATAATCCATTCCTTGATCCCCAGCACACACCAAAACCAGTGGATAACGGAATCCACGAGTGGAGGCCATCATAGGACTCCAGACGTGACCACAAGTGCCTTCCGGGTACATCTGGAGGTGTACCGGGTCTCCCTGGGCCTCAGAAAGCCGACCAATGCGACTGGAAGGTGCTTCTGGTTGCATCCAGGAGGTCAGGTGAGGCCCTCCAGAGCGGGTCTGGCACCCACACCAAGTCAAATCTGCAGGTGCCAAACCTGCAGATAAAGAGGTCCTACCTGTATTATTCTTTTATTTCCGTTTATTTTGGTTTCTTCTGTATTTGCATGCATTACATGGTTGCGTTTTTCACCAGCCAAAATAAATTTGCAAGCTAAAGAAGGGTCTGCTTTGACATTCATCCGACTCTTGTCCATGCTCTAGTCCCTAAGCAGACGACAGTGCAGGGGATTGCTCTACTTTGCTTTATCCCTTCTCAGGCACAGGAGGAAAGTCACAGAGTAGCCCAAGGGCCACCCATTCCGCTCTTACCTTTGTAACGGGGTCAAACGTGTGTGTCCCCTGAGAAGGCGTGAGAGTCATGTTGAGGACACCTTTGGGCATCTGGCTGGCGACGGTCACCCCCTCGACAGTCTTCCCCATCGTCTGTTTGGGCCCCACCGTGATCTCAAAGCGGCCCAGTGAGCTGCTGTCCCGGAAACTTATGTTGTGCTTCACATAGACCGGGATGGCCACCAAGCTGGAAGGGAGAAGGAAAGGTCACTGCAATGACGGGGTCTCGCCTGTCTCCCCCATTGGCCCCTGTTCAGTGGAGAGAGACTTCCTGCCAGGAACGCCCAGTAGTGCTATCCAGCTGGTATGCTAGGCGGGACTTACGTTTGATCAGCAGTCCACCCGTTGCGTCACGCCGCATTCCGCCGCGTTCCCGCCTGCCGGGGCGGGCGGGAAAATGGTGGAACGCGGCGTGACGCAACGGGCGGACTGCCAATCAAACGTAAGTCCCGCCCAGCATACTGGCTGGATAGCACTATTGGGAACGCCCTGTCGTTTCCCCCGCCATGTGTGTGGAAACATGGTACGTTCCTCCAGGGGGGAGCCTTGGGGGACATGCTACATCTCCCTAGTTCAGGCTGCACAGATTTGATGCACCCACCAGAGCAGAGCTGCCCAAACCTTTTAGCACTAGGACTCACCTTTTAAAATGACAATCTATAGTGACCCACTAGATAAAAAAAGAGATCTAGAAAGAAATATTTTATGTAGAGCGCAAATCCTAACCTGGAGTTAGGCCAGCAAAGTTTGGCCGACACAAGGGACACCATTAAGTGCGTTTGGACCACTCTTGGAGTCAGAGAGGCCAGAACACAGATGTGTGCCATCCTCCCTGACTCCAAGAGTGGTCCAAATGCGCTTTACAATGCCCCTTGTGCAGGCCAACCTTTGCTGGCTTAACTGTGCCGGCCCAACTCCAGGATTGCGCCTTTCATAATAAATACATTAATTAATAATAATCGAGGTCCTGTGCTCCCTCAGCTTCCAGAAACCTTGCATATACTATGTGTATGTAAACATTTGCTAGACTCTCCCTAGAAACGGAGTTCAAGGACTTTCCCCCAAACCTTTACAGTCATTCCAGGATAAGAAGAAGGCTGAACAGGAGAGCAAAATGTGAAATTAGGGACTTCAGGCCAGGCAAAAGGCTAAAACTGGGTTCACATATGATCTACAGCACACCAGTTACTAGAGAAAATTGGGAAATAGGACATTTTAATTTGGGGGTATGAAGATGACCTCATACCACAGGGTAGTGTTACAGCAAATGATTTTCTCCTCTGCAAACTGGGCAAGGATGTTTGCAATTTAAAAAAATTTTCAAAAATGTTTTGTGACCCACGCAAAATCTGCTCCTGACCCACTCGTGGGTCCCAACCCACATTTTGGGAAACCCTGCGCTAGAAGGGATCCCACAGGCCATAACCCAAGGGAGGGGCCCTCGTTCAGGGAAAGAGCATCTGCTGGTCTCAGGAGCCGCAGGCCCACCTGGGAACGCGTCCTGCAGGGCCCCAGTTTCCAAGCCAAGACTTCCCTCGCCCCAGCCCTTACTTCTGTGCACTGACGTGATAGGAGAGCAAGCGGAAGTTCCCGTCCGGCGGGATGAAGGAGAGGATTCGTTCCGACTCCCAGCGCTTGAAACGCACGCAGGGGTGGAAGCTGACGTCGTCCAGCAGTCTGGGGTTCTGAAACAAGTAGGACAAAGGTGACGGGGGCTTCTCAGCCAACGGAGCTTCTCAGCTTTCCTCCGCACTGCCCCGCCCCAATTCAGTGGTGAAAATGTTCCTACCCCTGCCTAGAGGGCCTCTCCTAAGACCTTCCTTCAGATGCCCCCCTTTGGAAACAAGGCAGATGGCAGCCAGGGAGAGGACCTTCTCCAGCGGTGTCATTCACCCGGTACGCTGGGCAGGACTTACCTTTGAGTGGCAGTCCGCCCGTTGCGTCATGCCGCGTTCCGCCGCTTTCCCACCCGCCGGGGCGGGCGGG
>JAJKFI010000162.1:263337-286461 GCA_029204185.1 Lerista edwardsae | reverse complement strand
AAGGGTGTGAAGCCCCCACGGATTGGAACGCACTGCTAGTGCTCACCACCCGGTAGGTCTGGGCTTGCATCCCTCCTGCTGTGGCTCCCAGGGCACCTGCCCTGTCTGGCCTCGCCCAAGATATGCCCCTGCTTCCAGAAACCTGCCCAACGCTTCCTCTCTTCCTTCCAGTGCCTTCTGAAAACTCGCCTTTCCCATGAAGGCTTTGGCACCACACCTGGTGGGGAGGATCAGGGATGGAAGGAAGCCAAGTACAAAAGGCTTGGAGCAAGACAAAAAGCTGCAATCGTCACTTTCACCCATCCCAGGGTACAGCTGTGCCCGGCGTGTCTGCTTTTGCTGAAAAGTTTCCCAGGCACAGAGCTGGAAATGTGGAAAGGCAAAAAATGCCCCACCTGGCTGCAGAGCTGACGGCAGCTCTGACTCGTGCGGACGTTCGAGCATCCGGGGCACAGGAACAGGGACTCTGCAAAGCCGAAGAGGATTAGATCCCTGCGTTCCAGTAGCCCAAGGATGCTGCAGCTCCCAGGACTGGGCCACAGAACCTGTTCTCCAGAAATACAGCTTTACCCCAGCGAAGAGTTCAGAGACCGGGCTCGCTCGAGACCTCTCGGCACCCAAGGCAGCACCCTTAGCACGGCAGCTCACCCAGCCAAAATGCTGCCTCTCCTTCCAGCTGCCACCTCTTCCTCCTCCTCCCACACTCCGTAAAAGAAGGGAACAGAGCAGAAGTGCGGCGGCACCCCTGCACTCCGCTGTCCTCTCCTTCACACTTCCTCTTCTGCTCCATTCCATTCTTTTCAAATCCATAGAACGTGGGAGGGAGGGAGGGAGGGAGGGGGAAGGTGGAGGCCGTGGCAGGCACTCTCCTACTAATGTCTCCTGAGGCGACTACCCCCAGTTGGCCTTGCAGATGGGCCGGTAGTGGCAGTCCTACCTGTATTGGGTGTGTGTGGGAAAATGCCCTCGGTGCCGTGCCAGTGGAGCAGGGGGTGGCGCGGAGGCAGACTGCCTCTCCCAAAGGCAAGCAGCGCAAGCCGAGTTTGGCCCACCCTCCATGGCTCCAAAACGGGGCGCTTGCAGATGCCGGGGGCATGGCCGGGAGGCTGCAATACAGGCAGGTATCTGTGGACCTGGCCCCAGGGCGGGGAATTGGCCAGGTCTGCACCTGTGGGCTGGATGCTCAGAAACAGAAGGAAAAACGTGACCTAATTCCAGCAAAGCCTTGAAACGGGGCACGGCAGATTCGTTTTGCATCTGCCCTCTCCCTCGCACTACCTCCTACCCTCCGCCAGCCAAACATGTTTGAGTGGTGTAGTCAAAAATCAAAACCACCCGCCACTCCACAACTGCCAGTACAAATGAAATGATAATTTCCTCTCCCTCTGTGGCCTCCCTTAGACTGTGAGCCCCCCTGAGACAGGGACCCATCCTCTTAAGGGGCAAGAAAATCACTGTGTACATGAATGCTGCTATAGGTCTCATCTGCAAATAAACAAAAGTTAAATCGCTGGCAGTGGCAGCCAAGTGCTGTTGCCTGATACAGCCACCAGGTTTTCCTTTCTGGCATCGTCAGTCCTTGTCCTCTGAACATGCACTAGGCAGCAGCTGCCAATTCTATTTCCATGACACCCTTCTTGGAACCTGGCTGGAGAGAGGAGCGACTACTGCACTGGTTTTTCCTGCTTCCTCTACACGGCGTTGCAATCTTTGCTCTCCTGAGCAAAGGATACAGGGGAGCATATCCTGGTGGATACAAAGAGGAACCTGGACTACGGCAGGGGTGGAGCAGAATCTAAAGTCCAACCCCTGCTTCAGGCACAAGCTCATCATGTAGCCTCTGTCCAGCCACTAGCCTACCCAGCAAGGTCATTGCAAGAACAAAACTGGGAAGGACCCAAGCCTGCCATCTGAGCTCCTCCTTGGAGAAGCACCGGGGCAGGGATCCAAGAACAAGCACTGATAAACATGAGAACATAAGAGCCCTGCTGGATCAGGCCAAAGGCCCATCTAGTCCAGCTTCCTGTATCTCACAGCGGCCCACCAGGTGCCCCAGGGAGGCATGAGACAACAAGATGCTTGCATCCTGTTGCCACTCCGGCGGGCAGGAAAGCAGCGGAACGCGGCGGAACGCTACGGGCGGACTGCCACTCAAAGGTAAGTCCCGCCCAGCGTACCGGGTGAATGCCGCCGCTGCCCCCAACCCTGGCCCGTCCTCAACCACACCTCTGGCCCTCTGTTCAACCCAATCTTTTTCGGGTCTTCTTTGCTGAGCTGATCCAGTACCGAGCTTGGTTCTGATTTTGACTGCATCTCCTGCTCCTGGCAACTCCTGTCTTGATGCATGGCCAAAGTGCAACCAATGATACAAGTACGTAGGTAAGTTTCCACTTCGAACATCCTTTACTGGTAGGGTTACCAGATCCAAACTGGGACAGAGTGCCTGTACCTTTAACCATGGTATAGAAGAGGGAATTTGGGCAGGTGCAGCTCATCATGGAAGGGCTTCAAAAGCTACAACTCCCCAACTCCCCTTTTCTATACCATGGTTAAAGGTACAGACACTCTGTCCCAGTTTGGATCTGGTAAGCCTATTTACTGGGGATGCTTGCGGCAGGGAAGCCTTGGCACGTGGCTTCATGCAGGAGCAAAGAGAGACAGACGGGCTCTGTTACAGCCCAGTCACATGCCTTCTGCCTCTGAAATATAACATTTCAAAGGAAGGGGAAATTGTTGTGAAATGGGTGTGGCAGAATCTTTATACTGAGTCAATCCCATGGTCTGTTCAGTGTTGTCTATCCTAAACTACAGGGTCTTTCCCAGAAGATGGAGGTGCAGAGAAGCAGAGCAACAAGACCCAGGACAAGGGGGCCTCCCCCCCAAAAAAGGGGTGCTAGCCATCAGGGCACCAGAATCAGCCTGCCTGTGCAGTGGTGTAGCTGAGCCCAGGGGGGTATACTTCCCTGGATACCAGATACCTCAGAAAAACACTACTAATTGTAGGCAGGGACGTGGTGGCGCAGCGGGTTAAACCGCTGCTGCTGGGCTTTCCGACCAGAAGGTTGGGAGTTTGAGACTGCGTGATGGAGTGAGCTCCCGTTGCTTGTCCCAGCTCCTGCCAACCTAGCAGTTCGAAAGCACCTAAATGCCAGTAGATAAATAGGGACCACTTCGGTGGGAAGGGAATGGCGTTCCGTGCACTACGGTGTATAGTCATGCCGGCCACATGACCACGGAAGCTTGTCCTCGGACAAAACACCGCTCTACAGGCTTAGAAACAGAGATGAGCATCGCCCCCTAGAGTCGGTCACGACCAGTGGTGTCATTCTATAATGAACTACCGGAACGCCTTGATTGACAGGGGCCCCGCGACGCGTCGCCGCCTGCTGTTCCGCCGCGGAGGGCTTCTTCCGGGTGGCGCCCCCCTCCGCGGCTCTCCGCAGCACCCAGCGCGCCACCCAGGCAAGCGGGCACCCCCTCCGAAGCCAGGGGTGCCCGCGCCGGGCTCGGAACGGTGGCGACGCATCAGAACCGCGCAGCCAATCACGCGGTAAGTCCCGCCCACCGTTCCGTTAGTTCATTATAGAATGACACCACTGGTCACGACTAGACCATTTGGTCATGGGGAAACCTTTACCTTTTATTAAACCAGAAGCGCCATTTTAAACCATAAGTGCTGTTCTAAGGCATCCAGGAGGCCTTCTGAGGGCTGGGGGGTGAATGGGGGTGTTAAAAATGCCCTGGATGCCCTATGCCCTAGCTATGCCATTGTCATGCCAACTGAGGAAGTTGCCTCAGGCAGCAGGCAAGTGTGGGGAGGGTGCCTTCCCCCACACACCTCCACCCTTCTCTCCTCCTCACTTCCACTTTTGCTTCATCCTGCTCTTCCCTTCTGAATGGAGAAGAAGAGAAAGTGTGGAGAAGAGTGGTGTGCAAGAGTGCCAGAGACACTCTAGCCCACCACTCTCCTCTGCTCCTTTCTGCCTTTGAGAATCCAGGGAGAGGAAAGAAGAGTGATGGCACCTGCAGCTGAGCCTGAGGAGGGTAGAATCCATTCTAATCCACTGCTCAAGACAAGCAGCTGTGGGTGTAGCATCCTACGTGCCACTCCCTGAAAAACAAAACAGGCTCTCCGTTTCCAGGCAACTTTCCAAAATTGGGCCTGCACCAGGGATAGAAATTCAAGTTCTAAGTAAGGTCTGCTCATACATTACACCACAGCATGTTTAGAATTGGCACTGAATGTTAAACTGACAAGGAGCTATAAGCCAATGCTGATTCCACAATGAATGTTCCTGTGTTTGCAATACAAACACACAAAGGCCGGCCCATCGATGAAGTCAAAGGAGGAAATTGTCTCAGGCCACAGGTTGGCAAGGAGTGATAATCTCTGCTGGCCCACTCATCTTTCAACACTCAATTTTAGTGGATGTCGTGGTTCTGTGTTTTTAGTGGGGCAGTCCAGAAATCCACTTCCTCCTCCCTGAACCAGAGAAGGAAGAGGGGACAATGTGGAGGAAGTGTGGAGGAGAGGAGAGCGGTGGGCTAGAGCTACCTTTCTGAAACTCTAAATCTTGTCAGTCTCTAGAGCTGGCAAATGAATGTTCAGGGGGTCCTCGCATACTGATGCATGAACAGAGTGGCACCATGCTGAGCAGATAACTGCCACTTATGGGGTGCTGTATTGGAAAAGGCAGGAGATACCCCGAGGAGATAGGGAATGGTATCAGGGGAGGCCCCTTGTCCCAGATTAGCCAGGAAGTACGGGGTTAATCCCAGAGCTTCTGCAAGCCTCAGGAGCACAGCTGCAGCCTAGGTAGGCTGATGAGGGCCCTGGCTAGGAAGGGTGATTAGCACAGGTGCAGATGGGTGGGGCTGATGGCAGAGCCTGCCCAGCAACAGACACTGATTGGCCTGCCTCAGTATAAAGTTGGAGGCAGGAGCTGCAGTAAGGGAGCACTGGGTAGGTGCAGCACCAGGTAAGTGTTGGATGGACAGAGTGGGACTGGCCAATGGATGGAGTGTTAAAAGACTGGATAAAGGAAGGTAAGAAGGCGATGGGAAACTGTTGTATGGCTGCCACACCCCTGGAGCCACCAAGTGGAGGAGGCAGTTGTAGCTTAGGCAAGCCGACTGCCTATTGTTTGGTGGTGGTGGTTCTTCGGGTGCTAAATTAGGGTATTTTGAGCTAAGCCAGTGATGAGGGCAGTCTGGAAGAGGCTGGCCAGCCAGTGATCCCAAACAAAGCTGCTGGAAGAGAGGAGGCCCACTGGGTGAATGAAAGTCTTTTGCCCTTTTGCCTATCTCTGAGGCTGCTCTGGAGGGGGAACTAGTTAGCCTAGTATGGATATTGGGGCCCTCGGGGAGGCCCAGCAGGGAACTTGGCAGAACAGGTGCACACTTGGAGAAATGTTGCTTTAGCCCATCACGCTCCTCTGCTTTTTTCACTCCATTCCCTTCACCCTTCTTGATGAAGAGGATGGTATAGAAGAGAGTGTGGAGGAAGAGTGATAGACTAGAGCAGAGGTATCAAATTCGTTCCACGCAGTAGGGTGGATAACATTCAAGGCATCTTCAGAGGGCTAGAAGTGACATCATTACGCAGGAAGTGATATCATCAAGCAGATGATGGTAAAAATAAGCACTTCTTGTATCAGAGAAAGAAGGAAATGCATTAACTGCAAATGACAGAGGAGAACATGTGCAAAACTTGGTCAAAGTTTCAAGACATGGCAGAGCCCAATTATCATGGGAGTTGCCCTTTCAGCAGCGCTGCCTCTACTGAGGCGCCCCATCACAGTTCAACAGCTGAGAGGTGGTCTGTGAAGTAACAACTTGGCAGAAGAGGCACTGCTGAAAGGGTGTCTCGCATGATAATTGGTCTCTCCCCACTGTGGGAGCATCTCCCTCTCTCACCCCTCTTGGTCTGTGCCTTTCTCGGTAGTGTTCCTTACATTCTGAGGCCTCCTTCAATCTCTCCCCCACCCCACAGCCTTGGCAAAAGTGGCACTGCTGAAAGGTGGGTGCTGAGTAGCCCAATTATCACAAGGGCCGGATAACAAGTTTCTGGGGGCTGCAGTCAGCCCATGGGCCTCATATTTGACATCCCTGGCCTAGCGCCTCTCCAGTGCTCATCACTCTCCTTCACACTGCCTTCTCAAATTCAGAGCGCAGGAGGCATCCCACCCCCAGCACCTAAATGCTGCCTGAGGCCAGTCTCTTCTTCTTTTTCCCTTCGCTTCATGCAGGGCATGGGGGGTGAAGAGGCCAGACCATCACCCGGTAAGGGGGGCAGCTGTTGGCCTTCCGCCTCAGGTACCAGGAGGTTTCAGGCTAGAACTGCAAAAATACACGAGAGCAGCAACTGCATGATACATTTTACATGTGCATTTGAAATGGGGAGTAAAGCAGTAAACCAACAACCACTTCAGAGAGCATCTTTTCAGCAAGCCAGAACCGAGCCCAAACCTATAGTCACTTAGGGGGCAACCCTAACCCACTTTCCTGCACTGACTTAGCTGTGCCAATGGGCACATTGCACCTGCAGTGGGGGGGGGGCAGTCACACAGTCCTCCTCGAAGTCAGGGAAAGTTTGTACCCTTGCCTTGAAGCTGCATTGCCCTTATGCAGGTGCCGGAAAGTGGGTTAGGATTGCACCCTTAACGGCCTCAAAACAGAACCTCTAAATACAACAGTTCCAAATAAGCTATTCAGTAATCAAGTACTCCACTTTTGATTGGATGATTATTAAATGTTCCTGTTGATTGTTCTGCTGCAGGCATTTTGTTTGCAAAATCCTTTTTAAAAAGATCAAAAGCAAAATTTGTAATCATGTTTCAATAAGAAAACAGAAAAAATTAAAATTAACAGCTAATTTTTTTAACCCAAATTGAAGGCGCAATCCTAAACTGAGTTAGGCCTGCATAAGCTTGGCCAGCACAAGGGCCACCGTAAAGTATGTTTGGACCACTCTTGGAGTTAGAGAGGCCAGCAAGCAGATGTGAGTTATCCTCCCTGACTGCTCTTAGTCTAAACACTCTTTATGGTGGTCCTTGTGCTGGCCAAACTTTGCTGGCTTAGCTTATGCCGGCCTAACTCCTATGTTTTTTTTATTTTAACCAAAAGGAGTAAAAATAATACAAAAGTGAATTTTATACAGTAACTTTTAAGATAACATATATCATAGTAAGTGAAATCAAATGAAAAAAAGATGAAAGAAGAAAAATAGAAAAAGGGAAAAAAGACATCTATATATGTAAATATTATTAAACTTTTATAGACAAATATTTTTAAAAAGGTTTCCATATCTCAAAATATTTGTCCATACGAAGTTGTTGTACTCCAGTTTAGGATTGTGCTCTAAATATATATTGTTTCATTTTATAGGCTGGCACTGCAATCAAAAGACACTGATGTCATTCTGCATGAAATATATCAAAACTAATTTAAAGTATGGGCATGCCCCAATATCTGCTCCCGGAACACACCCATGGATACCTGAAACCATTGACACTGGGGATGCCTTTTTAAAGAGAGGGGAATGTTAAATAAACCTTTTTTTAAATCTTGTTGCAGTAAAACCATGGATGTTCCCCTATCTTTTTAACAGGCATCCCAATACGGATAACTGAAACCATGGATACCAAATCCCTGCATAGTGGGGCATGCCTGTATCTGAAGTGAGTTCCCAAGCCACTTTTCAAAACAATTAGTAGCAGAATTTGAAAGTTAAAAATATTGATTCTGAACTGGAAGAGAGCCTTGATTCTGAATGGTTTGAGGCCCTGCCAGTAGCGCAGCTCTGGGGGGGGGCAGTGGCATGATAAGTATTGCAGGGGCTGTGACATGTAAGTGGCCCCTTCCACTCACCATTGGAGCCATTCTGGGCAGTTGCTGTTGCTGCCCAGAATGGCTCCAACGACAAACGGGAGATGTCGCTTACATGGTGGGTTATGGCATCTGCAATATTATCGCACCAAACCCTCCATAGCTACTCTACTTGGCCCTGCTTGAGGTTGGCAGCTACAAACCAGCTCTGGCCCCCAAAGCACCACAATGTTTTACCTACCTGGAAAGTATCCACAACCCGATGAAGAAATTCAATGACAAAGAGGGGGGGAACCTCGGTCTGGATGACGGCCACAAAGAAGATCTTGTGCCGATAAACGCTCAGGAGATAGTGGTGAGGGGTAGGGATCACAGGGGGCACGTTTTCTGCCTCGGAGGCCCGCTCCTGAGCCTCAAAGAAGTAGTCACACACTGAGCGGCTGACCACGCTCTTCCAGTGCTTCTCCAGGAAGATGTCCCCGGACGAGTTGATCAGGAAGAGGCTGTGGATCATGGCTGCTCCAAGGCTGACCACGACAGAGGGAGCAGCTCTGGGATACTTGAAGCCTAAGAACCAACACAAGAAGAACACACATTACTTGATGGACTTTCACTGGAGAAGGCTGTGTTCTGCTATGGCCTTCTAAATCCCACTAGCCTCAGAGCCGAGAACCGAAGTAATTTCATCCCACTTAATGCTCCCAGACCCCAAAACCGGGCTTGCCTGCCCATGACTCAAGTGCTGGATTGGCAGGGAGTGCTCACCCACCTCTGTGCAACCCTCAGATCTTCCCCTACCTGTGTTCCATGGGTTTGATAAGGAAGAGGAAAATGGAGCAGAAGAAATGTGTGGAGGGGAAGAGAGTGGTGGGCTAGATAGTCCCCAATGTTCCTGACACTCTAGCCCAGCACTCTTGCCTCCACTATACTTCCTCTTCAGATTGGTTGCCCTCTACTTTGAAAATCCAGGAAATTGTGGGGTGATGATGGAGCTGACAGCTTGGTAAAAGGGGTGGCATTTGGCATACCACATGTATCAGGAGGTCTTGGACCAGCCCTGCTCCAAAGATTTCTCCCCATAGCCCTCCCCACATTGCAACTTTTCAGGTCACTTCCCACCCACCACTTCAAATGCTACATATCTACAGTCCAACCCCCTCACCCCAACCTTCATCCAATAACTGTGGGGTCATCTCACTCTTCCTTTTATAACCCTACCAATAACCCTAATCCCTCTAGCCAGCAACACCGCAGCTCCCCAAAGTGAGAGGAAACACAGCTACATGGAAAGATACATTAATGCAACTGGATCACAACTCTGGAGGCAGGGGTATAATACAGCAGCTGTAAGTTTTCTGCACTAACAATTCACACTAACAGATACACTAACACAGTAACAGATACAATTCACACTAACAAGCTGCAAATGAACTACTGCGAACCAGATGCTGCTGGGGCTCAAGCCCTACAGAAGGGCTGCTGCCTTCAAGCACTATGGCCTAGATAGACCTTTGGCCTGACCCAGCAGGGATCACCTGATAATCTTTTTTTTCATGCTAGCTAAATGGAACTTCCATGTCCAACAGCAGATCACCTTCCTGCCTTGCCTGGGCGAAGCTGGAGGCATTTATCTTACAGACGAAAGATGAACCTGGGCTGGATGGAGCTCTGGGTTCTCCCGAAGCTCTAGTTTGCCATGCTAGCTGAATGGAACCCCCATGTCCAGCCGCAGTCTATCTGCGCACTCCTGTGGCTCAGTGGGCCACTGCTTTCATGCCTTGCTTGGGTGCTGGCTAGCTGACCACTGTTGGAAGCTGCATGCTGGGATGACTGGAGCTTTGGCCAGCAGGGGTCTTCTGATGCTCAGATCTACCTACCCCTCTGCACCGCCCCTGCAAGCACCCTCTCACCCCCCCCCCCCCTTACCTCACCTCCTCTCCTTGTCCGGCAGCTTTACTTCCTCTGCAGCCCGACTCAGCCAGGAGAAAGAAAAGAGGATGTCATGTGGCCCCGCCCACCGAACCTCGCTCTCGGTGCTGATTGGCCGGCGGCCGACAAGCCGCTTATCCCTCTTCTCTATTCCTCGCCGCCGCCAAGTTGCACCTCCTGGATTCAGCTGACAAGCCTGATGGCGATGGGCGGAGCTCTCGCTCCTTGGCCCCGGCCGCTGATAGGCTTAAAAGGAAGGTGACCGGAGACGGAGCGAGAGCACCGGAGGCCCATCAGCATCGAGCTGAGACGAACGCGGGATTGCGATTGGCGGTAGGGGCAGGGCCCTTCGTAACGCTCGCGCGGGATTGGAGGTAGGGAACGGGTCTCCACGGGAGCCCTTAGCAACGGGCCTCCGCACAGCCCCTAGCCTTCCTCTCACCCGCCAGACACGTGACGGTCAGCTGTGGCTCCCAAGGGCTTATTAATCAGAGCCCTGGTATAACCACGCGAATGATTACGGGGCGCGTCAGAATAAAGCCCCCCCTTTCATTCTGTATAAGCATCATTGTCCAAAAGAGCGATATTTAGAAATATGAGCATTAAAATATAAGCATTAACTCATTCCTTTGTGTGTCACGTCAGAACGTAAGAAAGGCTGACTCGGATGCTGGACCAGTGCAAAAGGGCCGGCAATCTCCTTCCCACTGTGGCTGCCTGGGAAGCCCCCAAACTGGAGCGAAAAGCTGGCTTCCCTCTTGCCACAGCTCCCCATTGCAACCATGATCCAGGGGTAGACTGCTTCTGCACCTGGGGGTTCTACAGAGCCATCATGAGTAGTAGCCAATGATAGACCTGCCCCCCTCCATTAATTTGCTCAGTCCCTTGCAAACCAATTAAATGTCAAATGTGCAATCTAGGTCAATTTAAGATCCCGGTGGGGGTCCAGAGCAGACTCTAGGGCTAAAGGATTTGAGGAGGAGAAGGAGGAACGGAAGCAAGTGGAATCTGGATCTGCCGTTAATCAGTTTGACTACTGAGGATGCAATCGTATACCCATTTTCCTGGGAGTAAACCCCATCGACCACAATGGGACTTATTTCTGAGTAGACATGCACAGGATTGTGCCCTGAGTCATTGGCTGAGGCTCCCCGTTAGGGCCACAATCCTATACATTATACGGTTTTCACAAGGGTTTTCACAAGGATTCCAAGGCTCCCCAGAGAGCCCCAACTCCCGGTTTGAAACCTCTGCCCTGCATCATACTATGAAACTCTATAACGGTCCCCATTCATTGTCTTTTTTCCAAAATGAAAAAGCCCCAGACTGTATAGCTCTTTCTGGGTTCTAGTCCCATTGCATGGCTGTGCTCTTTATCCGCACCTCAGTTGTATTGGTCCACCAGAACAGAATAGCAGAACCATCAACTTGCAAACATGCGGAAATATTCAAATGGAACTATCTGAACTGTATTGATAATAGGGGTGGTGTTGCATGGAGCAATTTCTGCCTGGCTGTGAAACTTGGACCTTGCCACTAGGTGGCACTACCCTAGTTCTGAACCTTAAAGCAGTGTTATTCAAACTGTGGATCAGGACCCACTTGGTGGGTCACGAAATGATGTTAGCTGGGTCGCGGAGAATTGGAGCAGCCATCTTGGAAGCAGCAGACGTTACTCTTGCTGTATTCCTTTTGTGAGTGTTAACAGTCTAATCCTGCTTTTTGTCAGAGATGTTTCATGGTTGTACAATTGCTGCAGTCCAATAATGACAATTTGCATTTCAAGAGTGTCATTTTATTATGTCACAATGACAGCACTTCCTGCTTGATGGTGTCACTTCCTGCCACAACATCACTTCCAGGTTAGTGACATCACTTCCGGTGGGTCCCGATACAAGTGCCATTCTAAAAAGTGGCTCTTGGTCTATAAAGTTTGAGGACCACTGCCGCCTTAAAGGACAGGATCACCACCAGCCACACCCTCTCCTCTGCTCCTTCTGGTTGAGAAGGAAGATTGGAATGGAGCAGAAGAGAAAATATGGAGAAGCAAGCAAGCAAGCAAGCAGTATTTATATACCGCTTTTCAACAAAAAGTTCACAAAGCGGTTTACAGGCAAAAAAATAAAGTTAATTGGCTCCCTGTCCCCAAAAGGCTCACAATCTAAAAAAATAAAATAAATGCAGAACATCAGCAGCAGAAGCCACTAGAAAAGACACTGTGCTGGGGTGAAGAGGGACAATCTCTCCCTGCTAAATATAAGAGAAACACCACTTGAAAAAGTGCCTCTTGCCCAGTTAGCAGGGGAAGAGAAGAGCAGTTAGAAGAGAGCAGCAGGCCTAGTATAGAGGTTCAGAAACCTTCACACTTCCTGTTTGCTCCATTTCCCTTTTCCTTTTAAAATTCAGAGAGCAGGAGGAGAATGAATGGTAGAGACAGGTGGTAGGTCCCCCCATTGACCTTTGGCTTAGTAGACAAGCCAGTCCTGATTTTTGATGAGGGACATGGTCTTTGCTCTATGCCAGGGTAGCCAGACCGCAGCTCAGAGGCACGTGAAGCTCTTTGACATATGTCTCATGGGGTCAGCTCCCTCCCTGGTGTCTAGAACAGGGGTCTCCCAACTATGGCCCAGGGGCCACATCCATTTTATCCTGCCTGTAGAAATTTACAATATTTTATTGCTATTTTTTTTTGCTCATGTTTTTACTAATTATATATATCATTTCTCAGTTTAAGCATGGCATTGTTTCTTTGTAATTGTCACATTTTTGTTCTGAATCATCAGGTTTTTTTTTCCAAAAAAAGATCCAATTAAATCTTATTCATTCAATTCTAAAACTAATTTTGTTTCAGCCAGAAAAAATGCGTAAAATATACAATGTGGCCCTCATACTAAATTTTTTTAAGACCTCTGGTCTAGAAAATGAGGCTGCAATCCCATGTGTGATAATCTGGGAAGAAGACCAACTCAGCCCAACAGGTCTTACTTCTGAGTAACCATGTATAGGACCATGCGGAAAACCTCCAGATGGCCCTTGCCTCTCCAGCGCATGTGGGGCAAATTCATGTTTGCATACCTTAAGGAACCTGCTTGCCTGCAACGCCTCATGTTGAAGCTGCTAAAAACAGCGTTTCTCAAACTGGGTCAGGACCTGCTTGATGGGTTGTGACCTGATTTCTGGTGGGTCCTGCAGAGCCGCTAGTGAAAACACAGGTGAAGGAAAGATCAAAAAACTAATTGCCTCAAGCCCTGTGAGGCTGTTAAAAAAATCAGATGGCTGCTCACTGCCTGCAAAGAGCTAAACTACTGCAGTTTGCAAGGAGCTGAGCTCCTGCAGCTTGCAAGCTGGTGTAAATATAGGGAGAAAGGCTGGAGCATCTTTTTTCTGATGCATTTGTTTCGAAGTCCCCCAACGACAGTTGGTGGGGGCAGGTAAAGGCTGGGCCATGTAACTTACAGCGCAATCCTAAGTAAGGCCGACATAACAGGACTGTATCCTAAAGCCCATTAGGAGGCAACAGCAGCAATGTGCAGGACAAGGGGAAGTTTTCCCCTTGCACCCGCGTAAACCCCGGTCGCCCCTATGGGCCTGCTCAGATCTGCGCCTGCTGTTTTGCAGGCGCAGAGGAACATGTACAAGAGTAGCCTGAATCAGGGCCTCCCTGGCTGGGGACGGGCTTTAGGATAAGACACTACAGCTGTCTTGCGTCACAACCCCCGTCTCCGCCCACTGCACCACCCAGTTACGCCCCCGGAACGCCTCTGGAACACCCTCGTGGAGGCCCTGCACCAACCGAGCGACACCGACGCTTGACTGGTGCAAGGCCGGTGCTGCTAACGGTCACGGCGGTGCCCAAATGCCAGCATGGCTGCTTGCACTAGTCCAGCACCATAGCACCGACGCGGACACGCTTGACGGCACATTTGCGACAGCGCTCGACCAACGCAAGAGCTTAGCGCCGGCACAATGGGGGTATAGGATTGCTCTCTAAATCCCTCAAGGCTTGAGGCTGTTCATTAGGACTGCCTCATTATGAGAAATGGATCAAAGTTTTTTGTTTTTTGTTTTGCAAATAAATAAAAATATTACTTGTACATAACATTTTTTTTCTTTCTAGATCACCGTTTTTTCTTGTAAAGCTAGATGGGTCCCAATAGAGTGTCATTTTAAAAAGTGCATCATGGTGCTAAAAAGTTTGGGAACCACTGTGCGAAGGTGTTTTTTGGACTGTTGATAAAATATTATGTGTAGGACTAACGTGTTTTTCCAACACATCTCCAACCAAAAGAACAAAGGCTCTCGAGGCTTTTTCCTCTGGAGGAGGAAAGGCTGTTGCGGAGTAAACCAATACATCATGCAACAGATCAATAATGTGTAATGGGGGAGGGTGAGAATTGAACAGTGGTGGTTAGTATGGGAACTGGCTGCTCTAAGCATGTCCCTCTGCTCATCTATGTCGAGGCAATCCCTGTTTTTTTAGGCTTCTATAATTCTTGTAGTGGAATGCCAGGCTTCTTCCCCAGACCATCCTATAGGTCAGAAGGCGGTTAGAGCAGTGGTTCCCACACTGTGGGTCAGGACCCGCCAATGGGTCGTGAATCAATTTCAGGTGGGTCGCGAAGCACCTAGAGCAGCCGTACTGAAAATATGGAAAGATAGATTGCTGGAAAGGGGGAGGGCTGTGTTTTGCTCATGTCAAGGTTGTAAATAGGATTTTGTCTTTCTGATTCACTTTACTATTGGAGAATGGCTAACAACCCAATTTATTGCTGCATTCTCAGGAACGCAGCAGGCTCTGGCAGGGGTGTGTGTGTGTATTTGCCCACTCAACTCCACTACACCTCTTCTCACTCCCTCTCCCTGGATTTTCTACCAATACATTACAAAAACATGGAAACAAGTGGGATATAATTTAAAACAATAGTAATACTTTCTATTACTGTGTGTATCTATATATACTATGGACAGTCCCTGTGGGGTCAGAAGGACAAGATAAAAAAAGGTATTGAATTAATCAATCAATCAGAGGGGAGCAGAGCAAAAGGGTGACGGAGAGGCAAGTAGTCAGAGTGTTGGAGACACTCCTCCGCACTTCCTCCTCTAAATAATCTCTCTCTTCCTTTGTCAAGGACAGAGAAGTGGGAGGAGCAGAGACCGGCACATCGCCAGGTATGGAGAGGCTCACTGAAGTCCCTCTGCTTCAGATACTGGGAGTTCTTGGCCTGGACTACTGCAAAGAAACAGGGCATTTTAAGTAGCTGGGAAGCTGACCCTTCTCACATGGTACCAGAACCAGGAGACATTAACTAAATGTGAGGAGAGTCAGAACAGGCAAAAGGAAACTTTCCTTTACCTAGCATGTAATTAGTATGTGGAACTCCTTGCCACATGATGTGGTGAAGGCACATTGTGCCAAGGAGGCCTAGATGCCTTTAAAAAGGAATTGGACAGATTTATGGAAGAAAAGTCCACCACAGATTTGTAGGACTGCTCTCTCTTGGAGGGGGGAGAGTAAGCTGGAGAAAGGTGATGGAGCAGAACCATTCTTCCTGAGGTGTTGGATTTCTATGTGCAGGGTAGTGTGGGGAAACCAGAGCCAGGACGGTGTAGTGGTTCTGTTGTTGTACTTAGATCTGGAAGATCCAGGTTCAAATCCCTACTCAGCCAGCCATGAAGCTTCCTGGGTGATCTTGGGCGAGTTACTCTCTCTCTCAGCTTCACCTACCTCACAGGGTTGTTGTGAGGACAAAAGGAGGGAAGGCACCATGTACACCACCCTGAACTTTTTGGAGGAAAAGCGGTATAGAAATGTGAAAAATAAAATAAATGAATTTAAACCTGTGCCCCCACCCTGCACACATAGGTTGGCCACTTGATTCTGCTAATTGTATACAATGCTCACAATCCCAGAAGGCAAGGAGTTCCAGCGAGACAGAAACTCGTCTGCCCAGATAGGATCTCCATGCCATTAGTAAAAATGAACCCATTTATGTTTTTCCCAGGAAAGGTGCACTGGGAGCCAAGGCGACTGTGTGGCTCCTCGTGTACCTGAGGTTGGATTAATACCGTGGCCAGATTAACTGTTCTGTGACACAGTGTCCCTGGTTCAACGGTGCTGGGAGCTCTCTGGATTACTGCAGACGGACCTATTGCCTGGCAACTGAGGAACGATCAGGGACTTAGAAGGAGGGCAGACTGCTCCTTCACAGCTGGGAATATTGCTTGCCTTCTGGAATGCCCGGCCTCCAGCCACTGTGCAGGTTGGAGAAAGAGCAGCTCCTGTTTGAGCTGAGGCATCGCCAGGGAGAGGGAGCTTTGAGTTTGGCTGGACAGGAAGCAGACCAGAAGAGGGATTCCGGGGGAGGGCAGTGGCATAGCTAAGGAGGGGCAGGGGATACATTTCCCTGGGTACCACACCTTGAGCAGGAGAAAAAGGCAGAGTTTTCTGTTGCTGTTGCTCTCCTGTAACTGGTATTCAGAGGCATCCCCAGAGCTGACCCATCCATAAGGCCAAGTTGCATCAGGTAGCAGATTGGTGGGCGAGGCACCCGTCTCTCACTGTGTACTTTCTTCTGCTCTTCCTCCTCCTCCTTTCACTCCTTGGATTGGAAAACGGGGATGTAGAAGATGATGTGAAGAGGAAGAGATTCCTGAGCTAAAGCATTAATCAGAGGCTGGCGCATCATCTCGTAAGGGGGCAGCCTTTGCATGCCATCTCAGGTGTCAGAAAGTCTTGAGCCAGCCCTGGACAGATCACCACAGAATCTGGGAGGAGTACATAGGCATCAGGACTGGTATGGTGGTCGACTTGCCTTTCATGCATTTGCCCAGTAATCCTGTTTTAAAGCCACCCAAGGTAGGTTCTGTCAAAACATATTGTGGCAATGAATTCCCCAGGCTCATTATGCACTGTATAATCTTCCTCTGGCCCTTGGATCTGTTTGCCTGTGCTGGAGCCCGACTCCAAATGGTCTTAGAGACCATCTGCTTCTGGTCCTAAACGTGATGCATTTGCTTTGCACCAGGCTGGTTGTCTTGGAACTGAGTCAAGGAAAATAAACTTTGCCCCTCACTGCAGGGGGTGCCTTGACAATTTTAGCACCTTGTCAGTGTGCCATGAGAAGAAAATGGGGGAAAATCACTTGCCTAGACAGATTCCAAATCTTAGAGGAATGGTTGTGAAACCCATTGTGGCACCCAGAAGATCAATAGCATCAAGGGACCTTGTGAAAGCCCCTCCTTATTGATGCCGCCCAGTGGTGTCATTCAAATGATTTAGGAACAGGAACTCACTTTTGATTGGCACTTGTCGGGAACCTGGAACCAGCCACGGAGCCCGTTAGGATCCGGAACGCCCGTTCTGGTCCATTCCCCCTGAATGACATCACTGAGCCACAGCAGAAGAATGAGCAGGTGGATTTTTTTTTAATGCAATGGGATTTTGTGATGATGATGTCTCTAGCAGTGATTGGAGCTTGCCCCCACCCCTGCAGAAATATATAAAAAATAGGTTTTCAGTGAGCCAGAGAAGAAGCAGCCGGAGTGATCCAGAGCAGCATTGTGCTAAGGTCAGTTGGCACCTGGGGCACATAAACCCGCATGACAGCATTATTTTCAGTAATAATCATGACATGACATGAATAATAATAATAATAATGGCCAGAGAAGAAGACCAGGTCTGGGACCACCTCTCAGACACCCCTCTGCAGCCTGGCACGTGGGGCTGGCCCCTCCTGGCAACCCTCTTCGTATGCCACTGATGCAGAGGATTGACATGAAAGGAAAACTGGGGACAGACTGGCCACAGAGGATGGAATCCATCACTAGAGGCACAGGGCTGCGCAGAGATCACATCAAGATCTGGCTAGATAAACCTCGGGCCTCTCACCCCAAGGCCTTCTGAATACTGTGGAAGAAGTGAACTTCCCTGCTTGGTTTCCTGTCTTTCTTTCTTCGAGACCTGATCTGGGCTGGCTGCCAGATTTCCCAGGCTCAGGGACAAGATGGTAGATTTAAAAGCAGAATGGAGGAAACCTCACTTTCTTCCTTTGTGTGGGCACTCGTGCATGGCCACAGCGACACATCCCCAAAATGCTAATGGCGCAAGGCATCGCCTCCACTAAGAGCAGGTTTATGAGGCCGTTAAGAGATCCCAGGGGAATCATGAATCCGATGCAAAACCAGCTGGTGCCCTGAAGTTCTGGCTGGCCATTTCTTTTAACTCTTGCTGTGCTGCACTGACAGATGGTGGAAGGGGCAACTTCTGCTCGAGCCTGGGCATCTGGGAGCCAGCCTGGCTTCCTAAGTCATTTCAGAAAGACAGAGGCTGTGGGGAACCAGACATTGCTCCTGGTGTTGTATGTTAACAAGAACTGAGAGGCATATTTGTCCATCTTTCTCTCTGCTATACTCCCTGCCTACTCACAAGCATCTATGCATCAGCTAAGGGTTTCAGTCTGTTGTACGTGCCCTCTATAGGAGCTGACGAGTGCCCAAACCATCATAATTATTTCATTTTACAGATTTTATTCTTCTCACCAAAAATGATAGCAGGCCCAAGGGTTAGAAGAAGAAACAGACAGTAAAAATGCAATAAAAAATAATCCTGCACTTGCCTATTAAGGCTCAGAGTGCAATCCTATACCCCTGTTGCGCCTGTGCTAAGCTCTTGCGCCGGCCGAACACTGTTGCAAACGTGCCGTCAAGCGTGTCCCCGTCGGCGCTATGGCGCTGGACCGGTGCAAGCAGCAGTGTCAGTGCTCGGGTGCTGCCGTGACTGTCGGCAGTGCTGGCCCTGCGCTTCTCAAGTGTCAGCGTCGCTCTGTCAGCGCAGGGCCTCCACGAGGGTGTTCCGGGGGCGTAACTGGGTGGTGCAGTGGGTGGAGATGGGGATTGTGACGCAAGACGGCTGTAGTGCTGTATCCTAAAGTCTGTCCCCGGCCAAGGCGGCCCTGATTCAGGCCGCTCCTGTCCATGTTCCTCTACACCTGCAAAACAGCAGGCCCATAGGGGCGACCAGGGCTTACGTGGGTGCAACGGGAAAACCTTCCCTTATCCTGGACGCAGTGGCGGATCTAGGGGGGGCAAGGGGGCACGAGCCCTGGGCGCCATCTTGGGAGGGGGGTGCCGTAACCATGGCATGCCCCGCCCCCAAAGTGGCGCCCGCGGCCCGCCCAGGCCCTGCGCCGCGTTCTCCTCGCTCTGGCTGGCCTTAAAGAGCCAGCCGGAGTGAGGAGAACGTGCTGCCACCCGGCGCCCCCTCCCGCCTCTTAGAGTGGGGGACGGGGTGCCGCGCGGCGTTCTCCGCGCTCCGGCTGGCTCTTTAAGGCCAGCCGGAGCACGAAGAACGCACTGCTGCCCGGCGCCCCCTCCCGCTTCTCAAGGCGGGGGGGGGCAGGGCGCTGGGCAGCACCGCGTTCTGTTCACTCCCTTAGGGGGACCTCTGAAGACCTTCCAGACGCTGTAATCCATCATTCTCTCTCCGGTGTTGTCACTCTCCAAGTCAGAGACCGTCCACACGGTCTGCCAGAAGGCAGAGTCTCTTCTGCTCCCCGGTCACAAGCAAACATCATTCACCTCCGGAGTTGGCCACTATCCAGAGGCTAGATGTTAATGCTTACCCCCAACCCAGTTCTACTACTGGAATTGGGCCCGAACCCCTTACAGAGATTCAGGAAAGAACAAAAGCCCCAGCCACTCATAAAAAGCGACTGCCATGTTCAAGTCTCTGGCTCCTCCCCCGACGTTCTGTTCACTCCCACTGGCCCTTTAAGGCCACCTTTAAGGCTACAGCCCTGTTATGTCTGCCTTGTCATGTCAGCCTTACTTAGGATTGCGCTGTCAATCTTTGTCACTTCAAGTGAGAGTTGCAGGGCAGTGTGCAGGAAGGCCATCCGGCAAAAGAACAGAATTCAACCTTGAGGACCTGTCCAGGCTTGACTTATGATTGTCTGCTGAAGCTCGATAGCATGCAGCCAGAGGAGAGAACCACACAGTGAAGGCTATATCTGGGACTGAGGATTTGGTGAATCAAAGAATATTGTATACCGGCGTGCTCCAGTATCCACTGATTTGGTATCCACTGCTTCAGTTATGCATGGATACCGTTGATACTGGGATGCCTGTTAAAATGATAGGGGAACATTAAACAGATCTCCATTTTTTTACCTTGTTGCAGCAAAACCACTGCTGTTCCCCTATCTTTAAAAAGGCATTCCCAGTATCCATGGTTTGAGGTATCCATGGGGGGTGGGTGGGTGGCAGAATGGAACCCCAGTGGATACTAGGGCATGCCTGTATTTGTAAAAACCCCATTGAAAAATTGTGATTTAGACTAACCTGTCCATGTAGGCTGCTTTGTGCATTGGCTTCAGCATGGGAAAGACAGGATATAAATTCTTCAAATAAAAAAAATGAGAACCCAATCCTAACCTGGAGTTAGGCTGGCACAGTTAGACCAGCAAAGTTTGGCCAGCCCAAGGGCCACCGTAAAGCGTGTTTGGACCACTCTCGGATGGTGCCCATCTGTGTTCTGGCCTCTCTGACGTCAAGAGTGATCCACACATTTACGGTGTCCCTTGTGCTGGCCAAATTTTGCTGGTCTAACGATGCCAGCCTAACTCCAGGTTAGGATTGCACTCTAAATCTTTGGCTTGCCCTAGGTCAGCTATTTTCAACTGGTGTGCCACAGCACACTGGTGTGATGCAAAAGGTCCACAGCTGTGCTGTGGCAGTTGGGAGCACAGCAGCTTAAAAATCACCCCAAAACTCTTCGGGATTCTGCGTCTCTGTTTCTAGGCCGAGTGCCTGTGGCGATGAATAGCCTGTCTCTCTTCTTCTGCCAGCAGGAGGAATCTGGTTGCCCTCAAAACAGAGCCACAGAGCCCAGAAGAGTCTTCCGGAAGTGACATCACAAGACACAAAGAGCACAGAGGCCAGTGTGCCATGAGAAGACAACAACTGTTGAAAATCGCTGCCCCAGGACCTTGTTCCCCCTTGTATCTGTGCTATACGCTTGAGACTTCAGTCCTGTGCCTGCTTACTCCCAGATACATTCCACTGAGTCAATGTATAGGGTTGCCCTGTAAAATGCATCACTCACAAGGACACCTTCCATTAAAATATAAATATACATTCTATGAGGAGGACTTGCAGAATCCGTGTTCTGACAGCTACCCTTCGGATTGACCTCGGTGACGTCACGAGCAGCATTGGAACAGGCAGGCCTGGGCTGTATCCAGCGTTGCTTATGGGGAGGCTGGAGCCTCCCTGGCACCAGGGCATATCCGTACCCTTGCACGCAGGGAGGCACCAGCCTCCCCTAGGGGTTCCCCTAAAGAGCAGGCACAGATCTGAGGAGACTGCAAGGCCGAAATCGGGGCTGTGCGGCCTGGGGATAAGGCTCAGGATTCTGCTTTATGGCCGAATCCCAAGCCCGCCCCCCTCTGTGGGCTGTCCTGCCTGCCGGCCTGCCCACTACCCACCCAAGAATGCCCTCCCCCCCACTCCCACCCTCCTGGGCATGCCTCTGCGCTCGGCTAATGATAGCGCTGATGCAAGCACGTTGCTCCCTAAGGCGTTTGCTACCCGGGTCAAAGAAGATTTTGCAGCCCACCCTCCGTGACAAAATCAAATTTAAATTATAAAGTAAACAAGTACATAATAAATAAATCAATATTTTCTGGTTAACTGGCCATAACGTTTGATGGAATACAGATATTCCTGCGTTCTTTGTTTTGTGGCGTTCAGTGTTAAATTACTTTTCCAAGGATGTATAACATGATGGTATTATTTCGACTTAAGAAGGTTTTCACAGTTATGGCTACTAGGGTCAGGTCAAGCTCAGCTTATTGGCCCACCGTATAGCTTGTTGCCCGGTGCAATTGCTGCCTGCTGCATCACCTTAGCTATGCCATTGATTGTCCTTATTGGTTCTGCTGATTTATAGATTAAAATGTGTACCCCCACTTCTTTCTGTACCCAAAAGGTGCCCAACAACCAAATTCAACATGCCACACAATGTGTGATAGCGCACGCAAAAGGACATTTCAAATGGAAGTGGTCAAAGAAAGAGAATGGAGCAGCACATACGCATACGGCTGGCCTTTGGGCAATTCGGCCGAATGGGGCCTCACACTTTGGAGGAGCCCTGCGCCACTGTGGCATTGTTTGTGTTGAGGTGTAGCGAGCAGAGCACTGTGTTGGCCCATCCACCTGCCCTGGGTTCGTATGACCCAAAAGGGGCCTCCTCAAGAAAGGTGTGCCCGACATCATCAAGTCATTGCCAACTATGGTATCTCTGCGTGCTACGCTTTGCATGCAGCACTGTCAGTGCTGGGCTTGCCAGGGTTACTATCAGCATGACTGCTTGGTGAGTGGCGGGGGGGGGGGGCGGCAGGGGGTGGAGCCCCTCAAAATGCTCTGCATGGGGCCCTACATTTCCTGTATATACTCACGTGGGACGGAACTCATTGAGCTTAATGGGATTTACTTCTGAGTAGGCATGCATAGAATTGTGCTTTTTCTAGGCAGATTTACATGGGAGTAAGTCTTATTGAACCCAGTGGGAGAAACATGCATAGGCTAGCACTTTTACCTATCTTTTATATTTATCTGGGATTTTTAAATTTTAATTTTTCAGTGTTCATATATTTCTTTTAAACTATTGCAATCCAGTTCAAATATTTGGGATAAAATGAGCTCAATCTTTAAATTAATTATAATAGTTTTCAAAACAGGAATAAGTGGCAGGAGAAGACACTCTTAACAAAGAACTATAAAGTTGATATATTTTTTATGAGGATGCAGCTTTTGGGGGGTATTGTATATAATATCTAGTGTAACCCTAGCCACACTTAGGGCCCAATCCAAGTTTCCAGCCCTGGTGTAGCTGTTCCAATGGGGTGTGGACTGCTTTCTGTGAAGGGGGACAGTTATGGAGGCCTCCTCAAGGTAAGGGAATGTTCATTGACTTCAAGGCTGCAAGGTAGCTACATTGGCATCAGAAAGTTGGATAGGATTGGGCCCTTAGAAGTGAGTCCCATAGTTTTCAATAGGGCTTACTCTCAGGTAAGTATTATAGAATTTGCAGCCTAAGGGAAGCCACTTTCCAGTGATGCAGTGACTGTGGTGTGTGTGTGTGTGGCAGACGTGCCCCACAGGAGTTCTTTGAAAAGGGCTGCCATTGTGGTGGCTGTGATCTTGCAAACACTTACAGCCCATGGGCTCCAGCTGCTCAGAGCCCATGGGTTGTTAGTCTTTGTGTGATCACAGCAGTGGCCAGTGGCGTTTCTACAGGGAGGGCAAAGCTCTAAGTTTTGCAAGAAGCCTTACCTTGCAGTGGAAATCACTCCTCTCCTGCACCGTTTT
>JAJKFI010000162.1:225958-253337 GCA_029204185.1 Lerista edwardsae | reverse complement strand
GTGCAGGTTGGAAGGCTGGCGGAGCCTGCATGGGGCAAGGGGGCATTTGTCCTCTTGCCTGGGGTAAGCCCCAGCCAGGCTGATGGGGCTGCTCGGATCTGCACCTGCTGTTTTGGGGCTGCGTGGCCTGGGACAGGGGGGTGCATACAGCCTAATGGAGGCATCCGGGCTCCTCTCCCCTCCACGGGTCGCCCAGCCCATGGGAACACCCTCCTTCTGCCCCGTTACACCCTCTCCTTCCTTCCCCTCCACCCAGAAAAGCTCCTGCACTGGCTGAACTCCTCCAGCGCAAGAGCAACGTTCCTCTCCCTGCCTGCCCAAATGCTTCACCAAACAGCCAGGTTAGTGGCAACAACCCGGCCACTCTAATTTGCCCCAAAGCTTCTGCCAGGCCTGCAGGTGCTGGCCTCTCTACCGTAGTACACCTACGCATAAGTACATGCACGGGAAATAATTGCCGAGTCCTCCCGTTTACTTCAACCCCAGACCCTTCCCCATCCTCTGTGATCTCCCTTGTGTCTGTTTTGGATGGCGAGCTCCCTTAAGATCACCAGCTCCTACCTTAAGCCACCCAAAGTTCACAGAGCAAGGGATGGAGGCACACAGAGGCAAGCAGCCGCCGCCACTGCAGCCAAATGGCCACGCTGGGCCTGTGCCAGCAAATTCCTCCATGCTGTTACCTGCATCCCCAGCTGGGTCACGACAAGCCATAAGCAGCAGTGTCATGCTACCGGTACGCTGGGCGGGAGGAACGGGTGAGCGGCAGCCCGCCCGTTGCGTAACGCTCCGTTTCGCCGTCTTCCCCGCCCCGGGGCGGGGAAGACGGCGAAATGGAGCGTTACACAACGGGCGGGCTGCTGCTCACCCGTTCCTCCCGCCCAGCGTACCGGTAGCATGACACCGCTGGCCATAAGCAAATACCGTGGCCATGTGTTGAACCGACTGGCAATCAGCTCCTAGACCTGGGAAGTGTGGGAGTTCTGTTTCAGTCCTGACAATCTGGTGTTGTGCCGACTTTCCAGGACCTGGCAGCTCTATCCAGCCAACAAAATGTGCAATAAGACCGGTGATAACATGTGATTTCAGCAAACAGTTACACAGATGTCAAAAAAAAAAAGAAAAAAAGAAGAGTTACCCGTCTGACTTCCTGTAAAAAAGAGCTTGTGAGTAATCTGTTCAGACAGCCTTGAGTAATTCTTCATTTATTCATTAACGGGTGCTGCAGCCTCCTCTTTACTTAGCTCCTCTAGTGTAAGCGCGCCCTGCAGATGCTTGGAAGCAGAATGCGATTGAAGAGATGGCTTGAGGACAGATGGTATCCTAGATTTGCAAGAAGCCCTTTGTATAATTAATGGTGGACTCATTACATCTAAAAACATGCGCTCGCGTCACGTGCTTTTGTGTATTATCGAAATGGTACATTTAAAAAAAAAAGATCTCTCAATTATGGTACTAAATCATAAGGAGTAAAAAAAAAGAGAGAGAACTGAACTGATTTCATTGCAGGGATGTAGCCGAAGTCATTTGCTCCAGTTCTTAATTTTTGACAAGTCCAATGTTATAAATAAGGAAGCATTTGCCATTGTTGTTATTTCTAATAATGCATCTCCAACAAGGCGCCACATTAATATCAAAGGCAACTTTCTGTTTCTTTGAACATGGGCACTCATTATGTCTCAATAGCGTCAGATGCCATAATCCAGCAACACACTCAAGCTTTCGGCAAGTGGCTCTTATTCATCAGGATATTTTCTACATTAAGGGGTCCTTCAGCTCAAATGAAATCGGATGGATCTCTTGGCCATCGTTGAACTTTGACCACGAGAAAGAAGCCATCTGCAAAATCATCAGCTGTCCTGGAACAAAAGGACAGGAACGGGCGGTCAAGAACGCTTGGACCTGTGCAAAATAATCAGAAATAAATGTGCCTTATATGGAAACAGATAAGAAGAGCCTTGCTGGATCAGGCCAAAGGCCCATCTTGTCCAGCTTCGTGTATCTCACAGTGGCCCACCAGATGCTTCAGGGAGCAGTCAAGATGAGAAAATCCTATATCCTCTTGCATCGGAATTCAGAGATAAGCTACCTTTAAAACATAGAGGTTGAATATAGTCATCATGACTTGTAACCTGTCATGGACATTTCTGCCATAAATCTTTCCAATCTCTTTTTCAAGGCATCAAGGCATGGTGCAATCACCACATCTTGTGGCAAGGAGTTCCACAGATTAACTACATGTTGGGTAAAGCAGTATTTTATTTACGTTCGTGGTCCATTTAGGTCAGTACTGACCACTGCAGATGGTAGCTCTTCTCTACACTGGATCAAGTGAAATGCTCCCTCAATCATGCATAGCTGTTCAGAGCTGTGTGTAAGTTGGATATACTGCTTTGCTCTTGCGGCTCGGGACCCAAGATGGCCGCCGTGTCAGTTTGGGTCTTCGCCGCCGTCCGGCCTGCGGCTCCTGGGCTCCGCCTCTCGTAGGCCCCGGCCGGAAGTTCCCTTTTTCTCTGCATTCAACTGTGGAGTAAAAAGGCCTGGAGTGAGATGTGCTGAGTTCTCCACATCTACATGATACATATATTTGGCTGCTGTTCTGGGGATTTATTGGAAAACATGAATTGGGCCCTAACAAGATATTTGCCTATTGAAAACGGAAAGTAAGAAATACTTATGTTTGAAAACGCAGGAGCAGTTTGCGGCAAAAAACGTGTATGCTATGGTTAACTGGTCCCCATTCTCCGATCATCTATTTTCCCATTCTGTGAAACTCCTTCAGCATAGGGATAAGGGATAACGACTCTATGGATATACAGAAGCCTTCACCATGGTAAAACTCGCAAACCCGCTGTACACTGAGTGGATTTTGGAGGCAATTAAAAAGGTCAAGAAGCAAAAACAGCGCCCTTCGGAAGAGAGGATATGCAATGCTGTGTCTTCTTCGCACGGTTTAGACCGCAAAACTGTTTTAGAGCAGTTGGAGCTGAGTGTTAAAGATGGAACCATTTTAAAAGTTTCCAACAAGGGACTTAATTCCTATAAGGATCCTGATAACCCTGGCCGAATAGCACTTCCGAAGCCACGGAACCATGGAAAGTTGGATGGTAAACCAAACGTGGACTGGAATAAACTGATTAAACGGGCAGTCGAGGGCTTGGCAGAGTCCAGCGGCTCATCCTTGAAGAACATCGAGCGCTTCTTGAAAGGGCAGAAAGATGTGTCGGCTTTGTTTGCAAGCAGTGCCCCTTCCACCTTTCACCAGCAGTTGCGATTGGCTGTCAAGCGGGCTGTTGGCCATGGCCGACTCCTTAAAGATGGACCTCTGTACCAACTTAATTCTAAAGCAGCCACAAATGCGGATGGGAGAGAGAGCTGTGAATCTCTTTCCTGTCTTCCTCCAGTATCGCTCCTTCCACATGAAAAAGATAAGGTAAGAGTCACGTGCTCCTCAGGTCTTGCTAATGATGGTGAGAGCCAGCCAGATTCAGTGCTTGAGATTATCCCTTTTACAGTTTATAGTTTTAAAAGTTGTTATGGTGTGAACTGGAAATTCTCCATTCAAATCTGGGCTCAGCAGTGGCCACCTATGTGGCATTTGGAGATATGGGAGATATTTGGGAGATAGTGGCTTATCTCCCTATCTACCATATTGGATTCATATTGCTCTACCTTGCAGGGATGATGTTAGCATTACTGAAATATATAAAGCATATAAACACACTAGAGAGTGTTTTCATAACACACTAGAGAGTTCATATTTTAAGTGTTATGAAAAGCACTGTGAACATGTCCTGGCATTTTCATGGTGAATGGATTGTTCTCTCTGACTGTTGGCTGCTTGAAATCCTGTTGTTTAGACAGTAAACCTTGTAACTGGAAGAGACTTTCTGTACCAGTGTCACAGTTGCAATTAAGACCTTCCCTGTCCTCTGAAATATTTTCTTTGGCATGTAGTTGTACTATTTGTTTCTGTTGACAGCAAGAACTGGGAAGGAATGAAAAGTTCCCCTTACGTTCTTTTGGGAATCTCATGGGAGTGGATTTAGGCTGCAATCCTACATATACTTATCTAGCAGTAATCGCCAATGAATGTCAATGGAAACTTGTTACAGCTCTCAAACCTTTTAGCACTGGGACCCACTTTTAAGAATGACAATCTGTCCAGGGCTCACTGGAAGTGATGTTATGGCTAGAAGTGCTGTCATTGTGACGCCAGAGCCTGCTGGTTTCCCGAGAATGCCATAATAAGTTATTTCTTAGCCATTTTCCAATATCAAAGTAAATCAGAAAGGAAAAAAGCCTATGTACAACCTTGACACAAGCAAAACAACCACCCCTCCCCCTTTATAGCATTCCATCTTCCCATATTTTCAATATGGCTGCTTTAAGTGCTTCGCAACCATCCTGAAATTGGCTTACGATCCACTGATGTGTCCTGACCCACTGTTCGGGAATCACTGATACAGGATTGTACTGTTAGAATGATAAGGTTGCATTTTAAATTGTTGGTGACTGTTAGCCTAGTGAACTGTGATAATTAGAGGTGTTATTTTTTGTCATAATGAAATAAAAACATAACACTGCTTTCTGCACCAATCATTTTTGTGTAAAACCACTTGCATACACACCAGATTCTAAAAAATAAACTGGGAAATCTGTGAAAAAATAATGAACTGGACTGGGGTGCATGGGTAATGACTTTGGCTGCACCTGCCGGCACTACACTGCCTATATCACCTACCTAGTACACTTTTAAAGCAATTAAATTATAATTTAGAAAAGTGCATGCTTAGAATAAAAACATATAACTAGGGTTACCAGATTCAAACTGGGACAGTGTGCCTATACCTTTAACTATTGTAAAGAAGAGGGAATTTGGGCAGGTGCAGCTCATCATGGAAGGGTTTAAAAAGCTGCCCCTGCCCAAATTCCCTCTTCTATACAATGGTTAAAGGTATAGGCACTCTGTCCCAGTTTGGATCTGGTAAGCCTACATAACACTGTTATCTGCACTTTTCCTGGGGGGGGGGCAAAATCTGTGAAAAAATAAAAATAGGTTAAGAACACCTCTGATTCTACAAGGTATGGGATCCTTTTGGCTGCAATCCTATACACGTCTCTGGGAGTAGGTACCTTTGAACTCATTTGTGCTTACTTATGAGTCGACAGGCCTAATTCCACTGTTAGTGTGACACACATTTGGAACATGTGATGTAAAATTGATATGAGCGGCAACAGTTTAGTGTTAACTTAGAGGCAAAATCCACAAAGCTGTTATAAAATGGGCAGTCCAGTTGTTAATATCTATAGCCAGCAATTTAGCTGTGGAGCCGGGCTCTCCAACATCTCCAAACCTGTTTTGTTGAATAAAATATATTCCCATCTGTTCTTATGTTATTCATGTTACATGTTATTCTTATGTTATTCATGTTATTCATTCATTCACGCTTATGTTATTCATCTGTTGTTCCTTCTGTGGGAATAGATTAGTTCTGACTGCTTACTAGAAGTTTTCTTGTAACAGTGTTGTGAACTTCAGACCTCAGATTGCTGAATGGAATTGCATCTACTACCTGTGGAAAAGGAGGGGTGCTTTCCTTTCAGTTGGTCACTTGCCAGCACAGAAATAACATCTCAGAACAAGGTGCTTCTCAGTAGTGTGCCAAACTATTATTTCACACAAATTGTTTCCCTCTTAAAACCTTTAATATTTTGGTTATTTCTAGTGAACATAATAAGCCTATAGTGTTGGAACGTATGAGTTAAGTGCTTGTATTCTCTAGAACTAATAACATATTTTGCTTGGGAGGAGGAAGGGGGAGAATATTGGGAGTTTAAGGTGGTAAAAAGAGTAGGAAGTGTCTTAAATGTTGTTGTTCACTGGAGTTTTGAGATAAGTAAGGACCATGCCTGTAATTCCTGCAGATCTTTTATAGCACTGTTTTTAAGGATAAGGCAGTGGTTTGTATCAAGTCCTTGCTGAGCCAGAGATTTGATAGCTGACGAGTACTTGGCTCTTGACCTCTGTTCACTTTCTGCTGAGCAAGTACTATTCAACATTGGCACACCTATTTGGCAGTGATGGTTTGAACATCAGGATTTGATAGTTAATGACTGACATACTACAGAAGAACTAATAATAGAGGTATGAAAAACATGGGGATTGTGTGAATTCATTGTCAGGTGTTAAACACCAGGAATTTGTCATTCTGTTAAGACTGGTTGGAAGGTCATTTCACTATTTCAGATAGCCCTTGTTTGCAGCCTTTCCGCTTTCCCTTTCATTGGTAATAGCTTGAAAAATCAGTGATGAACATACAGTTATAAGGAATTTAGGATGTGATGAGCTGTATCTCCTGTCTGATTTCCATGGTGTATTATATCCATGGTGCTTGTGCTTGTGTATTATATCCATTTACTATTTTTTTCTTAAATTGCATCTTGCTTTTCTCCAAAGATTCAAGGAGGCTAATAAGAAACATTTTAAAAATTCACAAATAGTGTACAGCAGCAGTTTTCAAACGCTGGTGTAGCATCTGAGCCACTCTAAGTATTTGCCGGGATGACTGCAATAATGCAGTGCGATCCCCAGAATTGCTCCAGCAGCAGGAAAAAGGGCCCTTTTCTGACCTTCCTTTGGGTTATGTTGGCCCTCCAAGGGGTACAGGAAGCCTGTAGACCCCTCTGCAGTGTTCCCTGCACCTCAGAACTCTAGAAAAAAGAGATTGCGACTCACTTCTTGGCTGTGATCACAAAACGAAGTGGGGTTGTGACCACATTTTTTTCAGTGTTCTGAGGTGCAGGGAGTGCTTCAGATCATTGCAGTCACCCTATCTTTTAAGCAAGAAGAGACAGTACAGGGCCACTCAGGGTGGGGCATCGTAATGCCCCAGTCTGCAAACCTCTGGTCACAATAATGTCAACATTCAACATAAGGTGAGAGATAAAAGGCAGCAGTTGTAACTAATTGGGGAAGACTTGTTGAAATATGCTTTCAGTTGCCTCCAGTAATCAAGAGGGAGGAGACACGATCAACTGTCCATGGGAAGGAGTTCCACAGGGAGGGGAACACTGCAGAGAAGGTCCTCCTATGTGCCCAATAAGCCAAAATGCAGATAGTGGGGGAAATGCAAGAGCACCTCTCCAGAGGATCTTGAAGTGAAGGTAGACTTATGAAGAAAGTTGTTTCTTGGGTACCAGCGCCTTTCTTAGGCAGTGCCTTGAATTTCTCCTGGAAGCTAACTGAATGGAAACAAATTTCTTGTTGTCTTACAACTGACTTCAGAATGGCCTTTCCACATTGTCTGTCAAGTAGTATTCTGTCTGTCCTCCTCAGTGTTCTGCTATCCATATTTTTGACCTTGAATGATAAGGTTGAAATGTAACAGGGTGTGGTGAATCCATGACTGAGGTGTAAGAATGACAAGTGTCTATATTATATAATAAAGCAAATACCATCGAGCCATTATGTGCTATAAACTTGCTGAAATACAGGAACAGCAGTATTTGGTTTCACTAGCCTAGCATCTTCCTGTCAAGGTAGCATGAATGTTAGAACAAGTAAATGACCATTTGGGACACTAGTTCTGGTCTCCAATGAACACTTTGAGAAGAAAAGTGCTTTGGAAGAGAATGTATTTGCCCTGAACTGTTCAAATTAATTGTAACTTGGTGGGCTGAACTGAGAAGTAATGAGACTAAGGCCACAATCTTATCCGCACTTACCTGGGAGTAAGCAGCATTGACTATAGTGGGACTTGTTTCTGAGTAGACATGTTTAGGATTGGACCAAGTGCAGTTTGGTGAGTGATGTAATATCTCACTTGTGTTGACCCTGATTGGTGGGGCCAGGAGAAACTTGTGAAATGAATTGATTGGCTTGTTCTTAGGTCTGTATCTGTTAAGGCTGTAGTGCTCCTTCCTTAGTAGGTTGAGAGGGCTCTATTGGAGTCCAGCCTCACTCTTTCCTGTCCTTTTTTGGGGTGGTCTTGTCCACCCCATACCTGCTGCTGGATGGTTCAAGGGGAACTGTGGAATCACCTGGCTGCATTCCAACATGTCCAGCAGCATAGTGATGGCTAGTGGGAGATATAGTAGAGACAGAGAAACTTCTGTTGAATTTGACTGGAACCTTCCAACACACAGTTCACTGCTCTAGGCACAGAGGTTCCCAAATGTTTAAACCAACTTTTAAAACAACAAAAAAGAAGATCAGAAAAAAAAACCCTCAAACATTTATCTCCCTTACTATACACATTCCTGCCAACTGTGGAAGCTCAGCTCCTTAAAGGGCAGTTAGCACTCTTTAGGAGCTGAGCTCTGCAGGGTAATTAGCAGCTACTGTATTTGATTTTTGAATAGCCTAAGGGCTTGAGGCAATTAGTTATCTGATCTTTTGATCACTTTTTGGTGACCTACCACAATCAGCTCACAACCCACCACAATTGGGTCACAACCCACCAGTGGGTCTTGATCCAGTTTGGGAACCACTGGCCAAGAGGGAGCAACTTAGAAAGTTCCGTTGAACTCAGTGGGGCTTACTTCTGAAAAGATGTGCTTAGATCAGGCTTTTAAGTGCATGTTATTTACCGGTGCCATATGCACATTATTCAGACAATTGTTGTTGTTCTGGGCTGGTTTGGACTAGTTTGTTCATTATATTTTTCTAGTTCTCCTGAAACCTATTGACTACAAATACTATTGCATCAGTTGAGCCTTGGAAGATATTTTGGCAGTTTCCACACCAGCCTCGATCTTTCCCATATGTTTAAATGAGTATTGGCAGTGGGTGGGGCTATGGACCACAATTCCGTCTACCCTTGTTCAGCTCTACTCTTAACTCTTTTCAGTTCTTAGCTCTTTTCCTTTCTCAAGTTCTTCTTCCCCTTCCAGATGCTTCAGCGCTCTTAGAGCCCAGAGCCAGTTTGCTAGACTGAAGCTAGTGCTATAATGTGGAAGAACCTGACCCCCTTATTTGTAGATCTTAATACCTTGATTCAGTTCGTTGAGAGCTGCCTAGAAGTAAGTGGCAGATCTGCCCCCCCCAAGCACTTCTAAGTTCTTACTTTCTGGAGACCTCACTATTGTGTTTCTGTTGGTGCAGCAGAATAGTGCTTAAAAGCACTGCTTGATGGAGGCAAATAAAAGCATCTGGATATCCAGCATATGGTGTTTGAAAGTGTGTTGCATTGGGGAGAGCAAGTGGCAGGCTTGAGGGTTTGTTTCTTAAGGTCTTAAGCCCTCTCACACAGGTAGGACAAACTGTTACAGAATCCAGTTCTTTGTGGTAAAGCTGACTGAGCTGGAAAGGAGGAAATCCCATCTTTTCTGGTAACTTACCTCACGGAATGGCTTTCGGCCTTGGAAAATCTGAGAAAATAAGCATTTTTATAGCAATGTTAAGAGTAATGTTTTATATTTTATCAGCAGAACTGTTAAATCAGGCATTACTGATGCAGTAGGATTAGCAATGAATCCGTGATTGGGTGCTTATTTATGAAATCTTGTGGGATATTTTGAATGTTTCAGGCAGTTTTAAGGGTTTGTTTAACAACTTGGTAAATGAGTGTAATGTCTGGCTTCCTTCGGCATCTGTTTGAAGGCTGAGACCATTTTTGTCTTTGCTTAATGTGACCACTTGTTCAAATTGCTTTGTTAAAAGAAATGATGGGTTTAAAATATCTCATAGATCATAGCTTGTAGAAGAACCAATTTTACATAATTGCAGATAGATATCTGTTTATAGTGTGTAATGAAAATGTACTGTAAGTTTGAGGAGCACTAGGGTGTGGCTTATGCAGAAACATGTTGTGTACTGAAAAACTTGGAAGCACTTCGTATGAAATGTAGTGACAATTTTTTTGTACAGTAGTTGACTGATGTAGTTACTAGCTCAAGGTTATTCTCTGGAAGATCTCATAGAATCTGACTGCCATTTCTTTGAAGCTGTTCAGATATATACTTAAAGCTGAATATCTTTAAGTATGTCACACCTTTTCGATAGCTATTGAATACCTTTGATATGGTTACATCTGAAGTTAGTGTACTCTAAGGCTCGACTTTGAACAGTATTGCATAAATTGAAAGCATACTTATTTAAAACTGTGTTTTTTGATTCCCAAATTCTTTAGAGGAAATTGTTCTGTAGACATTCATGCTTTGGAGAGTCTGAGGCTGGCTTCTGTTTCTCATGAAGGATTTCCTTGGCACCAACTTCAAAACAAGCAACATCTATACTATCTGCAGATAATTGACATTATTCCTGGCTAGGAATTCCATTCACTATACGAGACTTGTAAAGCCGCTCGTATTTTATGCCAGCACTTAAATTCTTGCATCACTGTGCCAGGTGGTAAGTCCAACTCTTGTGACTCAGGCTCCAAAGACTGTGTTGACATGAGCCAAAGGTTACCCATAATATATGGGTCAGGGATGTTGAGGCTGCCAGTCTACTAGAATTCCTTAAGTACATTTAGGGCAGCTTGTGTCTCCATGGGGAGGCCAAACTTCCAGTGCAAAAGTAGAGGTAGGCATTGATCCTCTGCTCAGCTGCCTAAGGCAACCTGAACTCAGTTGCCTTAGGCAGCTGTGAAGGGAGACACTTCACATATGAAACCAGCTTTCCCACATGTCTCCAGTGTTGTGTATGCTGAGCTGCCTTTTCTCTGGAGTAAATACTGTCAACCTGTCTTTGGGTTGCCTAGTTCTAGAGAGTTAGGGGTTGCCACACTAGGCTATTCTAGAAATCCAGTGTTGATTGTCGAGGTGGTTTATCACTGGGTGTCCTCCATTTTTCACAGAATACTGTAGCGGTATTTAAATATGCTTACTTTTTAGCTGAACTGCTTTTAAGTTTTGTATTGAATATTACTGGTGATGATGGGGTTCTTTCTGAATGAAATACAGTGGTACTCTAATGCTGTAATTTTGTGGGAGGGTGTGAGGTGATGGTGGTGATTTGATGACTTGGATAATGAATATTGAACAGTTACTGTCTCTTGGTATACAGTTGGTTGTATCTTACTTGGTTGTATCTAGGGTACAAGTGGATGTTTGGATACATTGCAGCTGAAGAGGGAATGCTGGGTTGGCCAGTGGATGTCCTTAAATGGTGTAGAGGCCTGAGTGTGGCTGTTCATAGTGAAACAGTGGTGTGGTGTGCAGAGAAATGTGGCTTACCTGTATTTATGCCTTCTGTGGTTCAGTAGTTTACTTGCTTTCCACCCTGCAAGGTGCCTAGGTGGTCAGATGTTGCTGATTTTTCTGAATCATTCTTTTGTCACCAGCCAGAGTAGTGCTCCAAAAGGCAGGTGATGTGCTGAGCCAGTTGTATATTTAACTCCTTCATCATGAAATTGGCTTCACTGACTGAATCCTCACTGCTGCAAATGTATTTTCTTGAGTTTAGATCTTGAGAGATCTGTTGGAGCAGCTTCATATGTTACTAATTGCCCCAAGATGGAGAGGAGCTATCCAGTATCTGAAGGTGCCTTTCTCATGGAGCCCTCCCTTTGCGGTGTTGGCTGTGATTGCTCCTGGAGAACAAGCTGTTTTGTTAAGTCTTGACTCTTCCCCCTTCTGTGTTGTGTTGTGTTGTGTTGTGTTGTGCAGTGTTGTGCATATAGAATCGTAGCTTTGTGGTGCCTTTCAAACACTTTCATCAGCAATCCTGTGACTTTAGACATGCAGCTTTCAGGCCTCCAGCATGTCCCTGGACAACTGCAAACCTTCAGTTCAAGAATTCAGTCTGTCTGGTCATGTTGTACTAGTCTTGGGTTCACTAGCTGCTTGTTTTGTTCCATATCCTGTTTCTTTCCTTTATCTGGATTAGATCTGTTCTCTACTTGTTTTTATGATAAAGGAGCTGGCCATTTGTAAGATATGTTTTTCTGTTTCTGTTCTCCAAAGTTATTTATCCCCTTCCTTCCTTTTTTTTTTGGAATCATAGCAACCCTACACATTTAGAAAGCAGAGGTTGCAGGGGGGAAAAAGAAATGCAAAAATGAAGTGCTTTCCTGTTTGCTTCTTGCATAATATGCTTATTTTTTCCTTGCTGTGCCTGAGGGAAGATAAAAATATAGAAACACTGTTTTGGACTATTTGTGTCTCTGATGATGCTTTTTTGTGGGGAGTCAAATGGGATTCTGAGTGCAAAGATGTCGAGTGAAATCTGTTTGCTCCACTTTTGTGACCCTTAATGGCAGGGAACCCTTAATGCCAAGCAGCTCTTGGTATGAATTTTGTATAGTGGGACTTCAATGACTGAAAAAAGATATAGAGCGAGAATATTAAAGTCTGCATATTGGAATCCATATAGGAACCTTGCATTTATGATCTTTGAAACTGTTGGGTAAATACTGTTTGAACCCAGTGACTTGAGTGGTTTTTATCAGCTTTGTAGGTGAGGGTTTAGTACAACACTTCACTTCTACGTTCAGATCTGAAATTAATAGTTTAAACTGTTATTATATACAGTGAGCATTATCCTGTGAAGGCATATAGGGAAGGAAGCCTTAATTTTTCTCAGATACTTTTGCTACTCAACAATACTTGCTTACATTTTAGCAGATATCTGGTATCATTTTACCAGATATCTACCATTCATAGTAAGCAGAGAAGCAGCTGAAGATAGGATTGTGCTTCCCATCGAATTACTTTCCTAACTCTGCCCTGAGCTGGCATAAGTCCCTTGTGCTGGCTCCCAAATCTTGCAGACATGCCATAAAGCACTTCATGGCTACTCAGGATCAGGCTAGGGCCAGCACATGTCCGTGCGCTGGGCTAGCAGTGTTGGATCTGCTCCCAGAGGGGGTAGGCTTGTGCTGTTCTGGACAGGTTGGCAGAGGGGGCGGGAGAGGGTGGCAGGAGGGTGGGGTGGGGTGGGGTAAGAGAGGCCTGGGAGGCAGGTCATAGCCTCCCCATCCCCAGCACGATCAGGGATACATGGGCCGCTGGATTTGCGCCTGTGAAGTCATGGATGCAAATCAGAGTAGCCCCATAGGGCTGGTGGGTTGGCTGGCTGGCAGTCATGTGACATGGAATAAAGGAATAAAATCCTGTTACTCTGAGTGGTGCCTCAGCTTGGTCCTACCTTCTGCTGGATACTGTGTCTGTGTTCCACTCAAGTTAGGATTGTGCCTAACTAAAGTCTTCCATCTTTTGTGTAATTACCTGGGAATAAGTTTCATTCAACTCAGTGAGACTTACTTCTGAGTAGGCATGTATGTGTGTGTGTGCACTGTTAAAGGGAATTTTGCCAACAGGGTTATTTTAAATCTAAAGTGGTTGGAAGAGTAAAAAGGTGGATTGATTTAAATACTAATTTTTATTAGAAAGTTGGAAACTTCATATATTTCCTTAAAAAGTGTGATTACAGATTTGTTGCTATGATGTTTAACACATATCTGTTTGTAATTAAACCAGACTGTTATACCCTTAGATCTTATAATGCAAAACTTTTGGCCATGTAGTCGACATCTTGTACTAAACTTGTATCTGTCAGACACAAGGAAGTAGTTGTAAAATTTAAGAATTTGTTTGACTTCTGTCATGTTTAAGGACACTAAGCAAAATCGCATACTTGCACACTGAGTGCCAGGGCTTTTCAGAACCAAAGGCTGGTAGTATTGGGCAGATCAGAGTTACTTCGCAAGATGGGAATTGGATGTACATGCTGTCTGATCTGACATCTAACTCATACTTTGCACAGTAATAAATCAGTATGTGGGTAGTGTTATAAATATAATGCTTGACCTAAAAGGTCAGGTGGTATTGCTCCTTGCTTCAGTGATTGCTGATGAAGTGGGGCTGAAAGCAGTAAACCACAACTGCTGAGTGGTGATGGAGAAGGACGGGAGGCTCATGTCCTAACAGAGATAAGTTTGAAGGAAACACCTGTTTACAGCAGCTGGAATGGGGTGGTTTGCATAACACTGCAGTACAAGCAGCTCTCCAAGAGGCACCTGCTGGTAGGGGCACAAGGACTGTGTTTATGGCTTCCAGCATCACGACATTGGCCACTGCTGGCTAGGTTAATGTAGAAAAGAAGCCTTTGACTCAGTGCCATTGATAAAGGATTGCACATTCAGAGTGTGTAGTTTTGAACATGTTTGTATTCCAATTTCTGTTTAAATCAGTTCATTTCCAAGAGAGAGTTAATCAGTTTAAAAAAATGCATCTAAATCTGTTTTCTTTTGTTTATCCAACCTGGTTAGCAACATACTTAAATTGTTTCTCTTTTTCTGGAGTTTCTGAGTGGGCAGTTTCAGAAGAGTTACTTTAAACTGAACATCAGTCCTGCCATAGTCCTACATGCAAGCCAGAGAATTATTTCTGTGTAATGGTAGAGGTTCTTAATACTGCAGTTCCTTTTGCCACATAGTTAATACTACTAAGTGCAGGGAGGAAGTAAACAAGCTATTTATATCTGCATACTAGCTTGTCCTTACCCGGCGTTGTCCGGGTATTTATTTATCCCAAGCTTCTATTAGACAGGAAAAGGAATGAATTCTATCTATAGTGTAAAATCGAAGTAATTTTATGTACAGGAAATTAAAAATATAAGTACAGTATAAAAATTATAAAGTAAAATCTTTTACAAACTCACTATAATAATAATTTAACTCAGAACTTGATTATAAACAACATTTTTAGTTTCACCTCCAGGAGGAAGGATAAATAAAGTTTTGGGCGAACCCACCCTTGAGCAAGCAACATAAAGTTGTCCATGGGAGGAACATGGTGATCTCAAATCCACTCCGCAGTACTTAATAGACTGCCCCTGTGACTTGTTGATCGTGATTGAGAATGCAAGTCTCACTGGAAATTGCAAGTCTCTTAAAGTTAAAAGGGAGATCCGTCGGAATGAGTGTTATCCGTGGGATAAAAACTGTTTCACCCTCTTCCTTTCTTATTAAGATAGTCGCTTCAATTACAGTACCCAGCATCTTCTTGACACACAGCCTTGTGCTGTTGCAAAGTTTTGGTGGGTCGAGGTCCTGTAGTAAAATAATTGGAGATCCCACTGTAAGTAAAAGACAATGTGGTGGTAATATAGCCGGATCAAGTGAGTTTAGGAAGTCTGATGGGAAATGGATGACCTCATGGGCATCTACTACGGTATCGATAGCCTTGTATTCAGTGACTACGCCTGGTAACATGGCAAGTATTTGATTGGAATCCAAGACCGGGGCATAATGATTTCTAAAAATTTCCAGAATTTTTCAGGGTTCTATTGGGTTCTATTCATTCTATTCGACTCCACTTGGGCTTAAATGTCATCGGGACTGTCACCAATCAGCTTAGCAACCCCGAAAACTATGGATTTGACACTGTCGGTCATTTTGGACATTTTATTTTTCACCCCTTCTCACCTCCCATGCTGATGGGGGCTGAACGTGGACTTAAATGGCATTGGGAGTGTCACCGTTTATATCAGTGTCCCCGAAAACTATGGATTCAACACTAATATCGGTCGTTTTCTATTATTTGTACATGTCACCCCCTTCCCACCCCCACCCCTAAGGGCGCTAGGGGTGTCTTACCCCCACAGTATTTCTAGAAGTGGGATGAGTTTTGAAATCTGAAATGAAATGATGTCCTCTACGCCACCATCAGCGTGCTGCGGATATTCTATTTCCAAGCACTGTATCTTGCACCCCTTCTCACCCGCCATGCTGATGGGGGCTGAACTTGAACGGCATCGAGTGTGTCACCATTCATCTCAGTGACCCTGAAAACTATGGATTCGACACTAATATCGGCCGTTTCCGATTATTTTTACATGTCACCCCCTTCGCACCCCCACCCCTAGGGGTGCTAGGGGTATCTTACCCCCGCAGTATTTCTTTCCAGATTGTAAGGCATATGTGTACCAAGTTTGGTATCAATTGTTCCAGGCATTCCAGAGTTATGCTGGAACATACACACACATCCTTTTATATATACGTAGATATAATGCTGGGGATTTCCTCTCTGATACAGGTGATTCTACTGGAGAAGTCTTCTCAAACTTTGCCTGGACAAGATTTTTTGAATTAAAAATTGTAAGCAATTGTAAACAAATATATTTGTTTTTTTTTCTCATCCTTTACAGTAGTAAACAAAGCAGAAACCAGGGGTCGGCCTAAAACGAAACATCCAGTTGAATCTAGCACTGAACACCGACTGGGTGGGGACTGTAGTGGGGAAGTTAGGACATGCTGCTTCCTTGACTCGTTAATGGCAAGACTAAGTAACTGTTGATATTTTTGGAATACGTGTGGAAGTAAGGCTCTACTTCTTTATGATTGTTAACCACTGACCACCTTATGGTGGCTTTCGTTTTCTAAATATCAAGGCCTTCCCAGGGACCTTGGATAGTTAGAGGTTTTTATGTATAATATAGTGTATTATTATTACAACCCAATAATAGTATGTTTTGAATAGTAAGGATTTGCTTCCAGGTTTTTTTGTAAATTGGATGCTGGTATGCATGGTGTGTGTTTTTACCTTCTTCAGGTTGTAATTTCCCCCCAAATGATAACTGGTATACATTGGCAGATGGGGTAGTTCATATTTGTGGGCTGGTTTCAGTTGTAGGCTTATTTGCAAGGCTGGTGATGATCATCCTTGGCTAGATCCCCAAAGAGGCTTTTTCAATATTGGGCTGAAACTATCTTAGCTGTGCTGTGAGAGAAACAGGGGTGCTTGGACCTTCTAATTCTCCTGGATATAAAAAGCTGCCTTCAGCATCTTTTTGATAGCCACTGTATCCATTTGGATTAGGGATTGGGGGCACTGTGTTATTGTAGTTCCATTCCTTTCTCTGTGTACATTCTAAAGGGTGATGCTGGGAAATTATTGTTCTTTTCACAAGGAACTATTTTTCTTGCCCTTCTCAATAATCCATTTTGCCAGGGAAGAAATGTTATTATGTTTATGCTCTCCCCCTTTTTTTTAGCATTAAATTTCTGGGGAGGTAGTCCAGGTCTGTGGAGTTCGGTTATGCTGTTGGTACTCAGAACTGTTCATTCTTAATGCCAGATACAGGGTGAGGCAATGACCTCTTTAAGCGTACCTCTCCAGTATGTGATGGATTGAATGAAGATGAATACATTTAAACTTCCACCAGATAAGAACTGTGCGGATAATAGTGGGTGCCTCAGTGGTCTGCCTGCCTACGGAAATGCCTGTTTTGTGTGAAATCACTTTTTCATGGAAGGATGAGGTTTGGCTGGACTGTCGTCCCTGGATGCTTAGCCTGTGGCCACCACGAGTACCATCGTTCAGCTTTATCTGACACAGCAGCAGCCCCTAGAAGACAGAGACTTCTACTGTTGATCATACTTTGTTGACTTCCAGGTTATTAAGCAATCAACAGTATTTATATACTGCTTTTCAACATAAAGTTCACAAAGCGGTTTACAGGCCAATAATAATAAAGTTAAATAGCTCCCTGTCCCCAAAGGGCTCACAATCTAGAAAAATGCAGAGCATCACCAGCAGCAGCCACTAGAATAGACACTGCGCAGGGGTGAATAGGGCCAATTACTCTCCCCCTGCTAAATATAAGAGGAACACCACTTGGAAAAGTGCCTCTTGCCCAGTTAGCAGGGGTTGGGTTATGTTACTGTAATGTGCTGGAGCTGCCCTTGAAGATAGTTTAGAAACTCCCAACTGGTGCAAAATGCCACTGCTTGCTTCTTGGCAAGCTCATGTAGGCATTGTCATATATTACCTCCCTTGAAATATCTGCAGTTTCTGCCAGTTTATTTCTAGGCCCAATACAAGTTGCTGGTTCTGGCCTTGGAAGCCTTAGATAACTTGGATCTTAGTTATCTTGGTGGTTACTTCCTTCCTTAATTCCTACCTGGCAACTAAAATTAACAATTCAGACCTCCAGATTTCATTTTTTGTAGAGGCTGACAGACCTCTGAGATAAGCAAGGTTTCTTTTTCTAATATTTGCAGTGAGAAATGGTTCACAAAGCCTTCTCACTACTTTTTTCCTGAATAAGTGAGGACTGAGATCTTTTGACGGATTTATTCTGTTAACTGCCTTGTTCTGTGTTCTGTTTCATCTTTTTTAAACCTAATTTTATGTGTTGTAAATTCAGTTGTTTGCCCCTTGGGAAAGTCTTTTGTGAAAAGTGGTATTAAACTTATTTTCAAATAAAACTACATACTAGGTAATTGGTCTCACGCCGGGGCTTGTACTAACCCAGTGCAATTTTTCTTTATTTTTTTAACCTGAATCCCCTACCCTTCGTTTTATCTCAGATCTGCTTTTGAGACTCTCACCAGATGAGTTGACTTGTGGAAGATGCATACGTGTAATGGATAGTCTCTGGGGCCTTTGTCCATATAATTAACGCTGCTTTTCCTGTAATGGAAACTTTATAAACAAATTCCGGAGCCAATAGCTACCTCATAGAAAGCAAGGAGACATGTTTATGGAACAGTGTGCTTTGGGTGGAGCCAGCATAAAAATGATTTGTGGCAGCCCCGATGGTGTAATGAGCTGAGGGGAGCCCTTGCCCGTGTGAGCCTGGTCTGTCCCAGCTGGAGCAGGATTAGGGGGTTGCTGTGTTCCAGTGCATTCATCTGACAGGGAAGTCATGGCTCTGAACAGATGGCCACCATCTGTGCGTAACTGTGGAAACCCCAGTGCCAGAAAATTAGTCTGAATTTGCTTCACTGGATTTGGGAACAGGTGAAATGGTTCTTAATAACATAGTGTATTGTGTAAACGGCATCCATTTGTAGGTTTCCATAACAGTGACAAGAAACAAAGCAACAGGAGGACAGCCTGGCCTTGGAATTCTAAACAAAGGAGGCATCAACAGCACATGGGCATTTACTCAGAGCCCCAAATGTGTTGCTCCTGTGGCAAGTTGTGAACATTGGTGGCAGCTGAGGCATATTGAGGGGGAAAAGGAACACTTCGCATTTGTTGACAGAGGTCCAGTAGAGGGGGAGTGTAAGGTGTTAGAAAAAGAATTGGGCCAGTGTACTGTCTGACATCCCTCTGCCTATTGCTTTCTCTCCAGGAAACTGTTGGTGGATGTGGGACAGCCATTCCGTAAGAGCCTGTGATAACTGAACCTCATTTAGTCAACAGATGGGTTTGCACTAATGTTGCTGGACTGGTGTGTGTGGCCTTTAGGCACAAATCTCCCTTACTCTGTTGCTAAAATAGGCTTATATTGTTGTTGTTGTTGTTGTTCAGTCGCTAAGTCGTGTCCGACTCTTCGCGACCCCATGGACCACAGCACGCCAGGCCTCCCTGTCCTCCACTAGCTTCCGGAGTTCGCCCAATTTCATATTCATTGCTTCGGTGACACTATCTAACCATCTCATCCTCTGTCGCCCCCTTCTCCTTTTGCCTTCCATCTTTCCCAGCATGAGGGTCTTTTCTAAAGAGTCCTCTCTTCTCATCAGGTGGCCAAAGTATTGGAGCTTCAGCTTCAGCATTTGTCCTTCCAGGGAGCAATCAGGCTTGACTTCCTGGAGAATTGACCGATTGGATCTCTTTGCAGTCCAGGGGACTCTCAAGAGTCTTCTCCAACACCATAATTCAAAAGCATCGATTCTTCGACGCTCTGCCTTTCTTATGGTCCAGCTCTCACAGCCATACATGGCTACTGGGAAAACCATCGCTTTGACTATGCGAACCTTTGTTGGCAGGGTGATGTCTCGGCTTTTGATTAAGCTATCTAGGTTCACCATAGCTTTCTTCCCAAGAAGTAAACGTCTTTTAATTTCATGGCTGCAGTCACCATCTGCGGTGATCTTGGAGCCCAGGAAAATAAAGTCTGTCACTGCTTCCATTTCTTCCCCTCCTATTTGCCAGGAAGTGATGGGAGTGGTTGCCATGATCTTAGTCTTTTTAATGTTGAGCTTCAAACCAATTTTGGCACTTTCCTCTTTCACCCTCATCAAAAGGTTCTTTAGGTCTTCCTCACTTTCTGCCAGTAAAGTGGTATCGTCTGCATATCTGAGGTTGTTGATGTTTCTCCCAGCAATCTTGATTCCAGCTTGTGAGTCATCCAGCCCTGCCTTCCTCATGATGTACTCTGCGTATAAGTTAAATAAGCAGGGTGACAATATACAGCCTTGTCGTACTCCTTTCCCAATTTTAAACCAGTCGGTTGTTCCATGTCCAGTTCTAACTGTTGCTTCCTGACCCGCATAAAGGTTTCTCAGAAGGCAGATCAGGTGGTCTGGAACTCCCATCTCTTCAAGAACTTGCCACAGTTTGTTGTGATCCACACAGTCAAAGGCTTTAGCATAATCAATGAAGCAGAGGTAGATGTTTTTCTGGAACTCTCTTGCTTTCTCCATGATCCAGCGAAGGTTGGCAATTTGATCTCTAGTTCCTCTGCCTCTTCGGAAACCAGCTTGTACATCTGGTAGTTCTCGATTCGCATACTGCTGAAGCCGAGCTTGTAGGATTTTGAGCATGACCTTGCTAGCATGTGAAATGAGTGCAATGGTGCGGTAGTTCGAGCAATCTTTGGCATTGCCCTTCTTTGGGATTGGAATGTAAACTGATCTTTTCCAGTCTTGTGGCCACTGTTGGGTTTTCCAAATTTGCTGGCATATGGAGAGCAGCACTTGGACAGCATCATCTTTTAAGATTTTGAGTAATTCCGCTGGAATGCTGTCACCTCCACTAGCTTTGTTGTTAGTGAGGCTTTCTAAAGCCCACTTGACTTCACTCTCCAGGATGTCAGGTTCGAGCTCAGTGACTGTACCACTGTGGTTATCAGGAACATTGAGATCGGCCTTATAGAGTTCCTCTGTGTATTCTTGCCACCTCTTCTGAATCTCATCTGCTTCTGTTAGGTCCTTGCCATTTTTGTCCTTTATTGTGCCTACCTTAGCATGAAATTGTCCTTTGACATCTCCAATTTTCTTGAAAAGATCTCTAGTCCTCCCCATTCTGTTGTTTTCCTCTATTTCTTTGCATTGCTCATTTAGAAAGGCCTTCCTATCTCTCCTTGCTGTTCTCTGGAAATCTGCATTCAGTTGGGTATATCTTTTCCTTTCTCCCTTGCTTTTGGCTTCTCGCCTTTCCTCAGCTATTTGTAAAGCCTCGTCAGACAGCCACTTTGCCTTCTTGCATTTCTTCCTCTTTGGGATGGTTTTAGTTGCTGCCTCCTGTACAATGTTACAGACCTCCGTCCAAAGTTCTTCAGGCACTCTGTCTACCAAATCTAAGCCCCTAAATCTATTTGTCACCTCCACTGTATATTCGTAGGGGATCTGATTTAGGTCATACGTGGAGGGCCTAGTGGTTTTCCCTACTTTTTTCAGTTTAAGCCTGAATTTGGCAAGAAGAAGCTGATGATCTGAGCCACAGTCAGCTCCAGGTCTTGTTTTGACTGCCTGTATGGAACTTTTCCATCTTTGGCTGCAAAGAATGTAATCAATCTGATTTCGATGTAGACCATCTGGTGAAGTCCATGTGTACAGTCGCCGTTTGTGTTGCTGGAAAAGGGTGTTTGCTATGACTAATGTGTTCTCCTGACAGAACTCTATCAGTCTTTGCCCTGCTTCATTTTGTACTCCAAGACCAAACTTGCCTGTTATTCCTCTTACCTCTTGACTGCCTACTTTAGCATTCCAATCCCCTATGATGAGAAGGACATCTTTTTTGGGTGTTAATTCTAGAAGCTGTTCTAGGTCTTCATAGAAGCGGTCAACTTCTTCCTCATCAGCACCAGTGGTTGGGGCGTAGACTTGGATTACTGTGATGTTGAAAGGTTTGCCTTGGATCCGAATGGAAATCATTCTATCATTTTTGAGGTTATACCCCAGTACTGCTGTTCTCACTCTCTTGTTCACTATGAAGGCTACTCCATTTCTTCTAAGGGATTCCTGCCCACAGTAGCAAATATAATGGTCATCTGAATTAAATTCTCCCATTCCTGTCCACTTTAGTTCACTAACTCCCAGGATGTCGATGTTCAGCCTTGACATCTCACGTTTGACCACATGTAGCTTGCCTTGATTCATAGATCTGACGTTCCAGGTTCCTATGTAGTATTGTTCTTTGCAGCATCGCACTTTCCTTTCACTTCCAGACACATCCACAGCTGAGCTTCCTTTCAGTTTTGGCCCAGCTACTTCACTCTTTCTGGAGCTACTAGTACTCGTGTTCTGCTCTTCCCCAGTAGCATAATGGACACCTTCCGACCTGAGGGTCTCATCTTCCAGTGTCATATCATTTAGCCTTTTTGTTCTGTAATCCATGGGGTTTTCTTGGCAAGAGTACTGGAGTGGGTTGCCACTTCCTTCTCCAGCGGACCACGTTTAGTCAGAACTCTCTGCTGTGACCTGTCCATCTTGGGTAGCCCTACATGGCATAGCTCACAGCTTCATTGAGCTACTCAAGCCCCTTCGCCACGACAAGGCAGTGATCCATGAAAGGGCTTATATGCCCAGACCCAATTCCTCAGATCTTAGGGGAAAGAATAGGAGGGATTGCTAAAGAATGTGTCCCATCCCTATCCTACTCCATGACACCCCCATATTTTCTCCTCCTGTTATAAAATTTTTATAAAACAGTTATTTTTTTTTTATAAATAACAGGGGGCTGGCTCAAAAGGCAGAAGGGTCTGGTCCCTTCTATCATTATATATATATTTATACAAAAGATTTCTACCCTGCCTTTTCCCCACAATGAAGGGGATTTGAGTGTTTTACGTCCCCCATTCCCTTCTCCATGCTAAGAATTGTGTTTTGGAGGCTAGGCAGTGAACAGTGTCACCAGAAGACAGTTGATTCTTTCAGACCTTCAAAGTGCTACAAGTCACCAATATAGGTGGAGTAGGAAATGGCCTGCAGGCTTGGACAAACAGCCTGAGCAACTGGTTCTAAACATTATAAGCTGCTCAAAACAATAAAGGGAATACTTACACAACACATCCGAGATCTGAGTGAACGAAATATTCCTATTAAATACTTTGTTCCTGACATAGTTGAATGTGCTGACAACAAAATCACACAACAATCATCAATGGAAATCATGTTTATTAACCCATGGAGGTCTGGGCTTGGTGTCATACTCAAAATTGAAGTGGAAAAACACACTACAGGCTGATCCAACTTCGATGTAATGTCCATAAAGCAAGTCAAAACGAGGCTCAGTAGTGTGTGTGGCCTCCACGTGCCTGTATGACCTCCCTACAACGCCTGGGCATGCTCCTGATGAGGTGGCAGATAGTCTCCTGAGGGATCGCCTCCCAGACCTGGACTAAAGCATCCGCCAACTCCTGGACAGTCTGTGGTGCAACGTGGCGCTGGTGGATGGAGCGAGACATGATGTCCCAGATGTGCTCAATTGGATTCAGGTCTGGGGAACGGGCGGGCCAGTCCATAGCATCAGTGCCTTCATCTTGCAGGAACTGCTGACACACTCCAGCCACATGAGGTCTAGCATTGTCTTGCATTAGGAGGAACCCAGGGCCAACCGCGCCAGCATATGGTCTCACAAGGGGTCTGAGGATCTCATCTCGGTACCTAATGGCAGTTAGGCTACCTCTGGCGAGCACATGGAGGGCTGTGCAGCCCCCCAAAGAAATGCCACCCACACCATTACTGACCCACTGCCAAACCGGTCATGCTGGAGGATGTTGCAGGCAGCAGAACGTTCTCCCTGGCATCTCCAGACTCTGTCACGTCTGTCACATGTGCTCAGTGTGAACCTGCTTTCATCTGTGAAGAGCACAGGGCGCCAGTGGCGAGGTTGCCAATCTTGGTGTTCTCTGGCAAATGCCAAACGTCCTGCACGGTGTTGGGCTGTCAGCACAACCCCCACCTGTGGACGTCGGGCCCTCATACCACCCTCATGGAGTCTGTTTCTGACCGTTTGAGCAGACACATGCACATTTGTGGCCTGCTGGAGGTCATTTTGCAGGGCTCTGGCAGTGCTCCTCCTGTTCCTCCTGGCACGAAGGCGGAGGTAGCGGTCCTGATGCTGGGTTGTTGCCCTCCTACGGCCTCCTCCATGTCTCCTGGTGTACTGGCCTGTCTCCTGGTAGCGCCTCCATGCTCTGGACACCACACTGACAGACACAGCAAACCTTCTTGCCACAGCTCGCATTGATGTGCCATCCTGGATGAGCTGCACTACCTGAGCCACTTGTGTGGGTCGCAGACTCCGCCTCATGCTGCCACTAGAGTGACAGCATCGCCAGCATTCAAAGGTCACCCAAACATCAGCCAGAACACATAGGGACTGCGAAGTGGTCTGTGGTCACCACCTGCAGAACCACTCCTTTATTGGTGGTGTCTTGTTACTTGCCTATGATTTCTACCTGTTGTCTACTCCATTTGTGCAACAGCATGTGAACTTGATTGTCAATCGGTGTGGACACCGGTGTGGACTTCCTAGGTGGACAGTTTGATTTCACAGAAGTGTGATTGACTTGGAGTGACATTGTGTTGTTTAAGTGTTCCCTTTATTGTTTTGAGCAGTGTACATTTTCTCAAAGGACAGATCTCAAATATATGCAGTATTATTAAAGAGGCACAGTAGATGGGTATGAGACTAGCACTGCGGCAGAGCTGGTAGCCAAGCCCCCTCCTTTATTCCTCCCTGAACTCAGTGATCCTGTGTCACACCCTTCTTGCCATACCCTGGCTTGATGCTACAGAAGTATTATCCTCAAGAAGGTTCAGTTTGATTATGTGGTTGTGGTGAGTTCTCCTAAGCCTTTGGAATTCATGAACATCATAGGAGTTAAGCAGCACACCTTCTTTTGTCTTCTTAGGTTATCTCTCTGAACAAGCTAGAAGCTACAAGAGCCTTTTTTTGGAAACTGCAGAGGTGGTTGAGCACATGAGTGTTTTGTGTCCTTCCCTTTGTGGTGCTGGTCAGCAGTTCATTCTCTTCTGGGGCTACTGCCCCCTTTCTGTTTTAGAGCCAGGCTGAGTGTGTGTGTGTGTGTGTGTGCGCGCGCGCGCACGCACTCTCTAAAATAAATTTAAAATTCTGTGCCAAGAAAAACTGAACCTGAAGATGTGTGTATATTCTGCAGATTAAGCATATTTGCATGGGTCTTCACACTTTGTGCAATTATTCTGCAGTGATGCTGTACAACATGGCTGCGAATTTGGCAGAAAAGGAGCAGAGATACAGTCATTGTAGGAAACAATTCAGTTACCTTGGATGTATATATTGGCAGTTAAATTTATTTGAAAGATGTTTCTCCTGTGTTTCCAAAAAGTGCACGAGGTAGCATTTCAGCACAGAAAATGAGTAGAACTACAGTACAATAGGACTAATGCAATACAATTGCTCTAATCATCATCATCATCATCATCATGATACTCTAATAATTATTGGAGTAATAATTTATTACTTCGATAATAAAAATGCTAAATAATAAAAACAAACCAGTACATAGCCCACCCATAGCAACAAATCATTTACATCTATACGCCAAAGCCTAGACACGGCTCATTAAATAAAAACAGCCCAATAGCAGCAATGAAAGTATTGTATAAAAAATATTTTGTAAAAGAAGTAATAAGGAGAGGGTAAGAGCAGTGGTGTCCCTACAAGGGGGAGTGGAGCTCTAAGTTTTGCAAGGAGCCTTACCCTCCTGTGTAAATTGCTCCTCTCCCTTGCTGCTGTAGCCAGTAATGCTAAGACATTGCTTTCCCCCTGAGGATTGGCTAAAGTGGCGCAGGAAAGGTAGCGATTTCCATGGCAAGGCAAGACTCCTTGCAAAACTTAGAGCTCCACCCCCCTTTAGGGATGCCACTGGGTAAGAGTCACCAACCTATCCAAATCAACTGTCCTACATGTCCTAAAATGCTAATCCAAAGAAAACAATCTTCAGTCCCTACCAGAATATGTCTAAGGAAGGAGCAGCTCTAAAATAATAAAGGAGGGAGTGCCACTGTGGAAAAGGCCCTGCCCCTCGCTGCCTGGGTAGTGTCTGGACAGGATGCTTTTAGTAATGGTTGCCATCTGTGCAGCTCTTGGGTTCAAGCATTTTTTGTCCTGTATCTGCCTGGATTATATGCAGGGAAGCATTGCGTTTTGCCATTTGTGATGCTTGTTTCTATCTTGACTTGACCAAGTCTTGACTTGGTTGTATAGCTCCCTCTTCTTCTTTCTTTGTACTGTGACAGCCTGTGTGACAAAGTGAGTGTTCGGCTTAACAAGGCTTGGCTTCTGCAGTTTGTTGTTCTTGTAGGCCAATTTGGTAAGTAATAGGAGTGGTCTCTTCTGTTCAGGAGATGGGGTCTTTCAGGAGCTTATGCTTTTGGGATATTGGAGGGAGTGTACAAGGAATTGTTTTAGTTTCTGATTATCTTCCAATCAGAAGGAGGCTAGTGGAAAGGTAGAGTGAAGCTGAACTTGAGGACTAGTTTGTCTTGAGGATTAATTCAGGGGTTCTGTTATTGTGGGGAGCTTCTTCCCACTTGCTTGGACAAAAGAAACTACCCAAGTTCCTGGCCTGATGTTTATGGTGACCTTTCCATTGGAACATGTTTATATGTGAATATATTGCTGGAAGAAGTGGTCCTGGTTATGGGGTGACATATTGGAGTGCACAGATAACTAAATGGAGCGTTTGGGATTGGGGTCCACACAATGAAAGCCTGGACATGTAGCTTGTTTGCACCCCACAAATAGTTAAGCTTGGAACTTTCCATCTACATAATTGCAAATAGTATATAAGTATTCAGAGTATTAAGACTCTTGATAACACTGGCTGACCCAATCTTATGTGACAATTTCTTGAATCGACCATTCACTCAGGGTAGCTCATAGCAGCTGCTCTCCAAGGTCTCCAGCAGAGACCCTGTGCTGCTTTCTGAGATCCTTTTTAATTGACATTAACTAGGAATTGAATCTAGAACACGTGTTGCATACTATACAGAAAGCAGGAACTGAGGCCCTTCCTCACTCTGCAATATTGTTACATCTTTGGATATATTTTTTTTACATCTGTCTGATTGGTTTTTTTCTCCTGAGCTTAGAAGCCTAATGTTTTATGCTTTGTCATTGCCAGAGGGAATCTTGAATCCCAGTAACTGTCAGCCATAAAGTTGTTTTGGAAATGTTTTTATGTGATAGAAAGTGTTCAGTGAACTCATAATAAATGCATTTGGTAGAACTAAGTAATGTTTTCCTCGGCCCAGGGAAAGCTAGGAAATGTGAAGAATATCTGTCAGTGTTCCGTCCAGTGTAAACTCTGAAAACTGTTGTTGGATGTAGCTGACAATTTCAAGGAATGTTCTGGCCCTCAGTGGATATACCCCATTGAACTTAGGTTGGCTATAAACAGTAAGGGTGTGTGTGTGTGTGTGTGTGTGTGTGTGTGTGTGTGTGAGAGAGAGAGAGAGAGAGAGAGAGAGAGAGAGAGAGAGAGAGAGAG
>JAJKFI010000162.1:147505-225948 GCA_029204185.1 Lerista edwardsae | reverse complement strand
AGAGAGAGAGAGAGAGAGAGAGAGAGAGAGAGAGAGAGAGAGAGAGATGGATGCAAGTCCTTAGAATTATTTTGTGTGAAAGTTCACCTCATGGTCATTCAGTGGCACATAGTTGGCAAAGGATAGGTGCCATTGAAGGCCAGGGGCAATGATTCATTTGCCATGCTGATGACAAATGTATACGAATCTCTGCAATGTAGCTGTTAATTTTCTAAGTCTGCATGCTGGTCCTCTGGCAAGGCATGGGCTTGCAAGATCATGCCTTGCATGACCAACCTAGTCTAGCTCAGGGGTAGACAATTGGACATCTAAGGCAAAATACTGTATCTCCTTTCACCCGCAGTGCAAACATTTTGCCAGAGTTCTCACCTCATGCACCACAGTTGCTTCTGTGTGCAAACCAAGGCACAAGCAAATGGGATTCCTCAAGCCTGAGGAACATGAGAGGAGAACTCTGCCAAAACAACTGTTGCTGTTCACTCTGCGGTAAATGAGGTTATAGAGCTTGTTGTTTGGCTCATGTGGGAGGAGTCAGTGGGTAAAGCCAAAGTCACTAGTCTTTATGGTCTTGCTTGGTTCAAAAGATGCTCATTATTTTTAAAAAAAACCCATCTCCCCCCCCGAGTAGTTTCATAGAATCATAGAGTTGGAAGGTACCTATGAGGTCATCTAGTCCAACCCCCTGGCTGTAGCAGGAAATCTTCCTAGAGCATCTCCAGTAGCTGCCTGTCAAGCCTCTGCTTGAAGGTCTCGAGTGAGGGAGAATCTGCCACCTTCCTTGGCAATCTATTCCACTGTCGAACCATCCTTATTGTCAGGAAATTCTTCCTAATGTCCAGCCGGAATCTCCTCTCTTGTACCCATTAGACCTAGTTCTACTGTCAAAGGCAAATTAGAACAAATTTGTCCCTTCTTCCTTATGACAGCCCTTCAGATATTTGAAGGGCTGTCATATCCCCTCTCAGTCTTCTCCAAGTTCCTTCAACGTTTCCTCATAGGACTTGTTTTCTAGCCCCCTGATCATCTTCGTTGCTCTTCTCTGAACCTGCTCCAATTTGGCTGCATCTTTCTTGAACTGAGGTGCCCAGAATTGGAGACAGTACTCCAGGTGAAGTCACACCGCGGAGTAAAGCGAAACCACAACTTCTTGTGACTTGGAAGCTATAGTTCTATTAATGCAGGCTAAAATTGCATTAGCCTTTTTGTCGGCTGTATCACACTGCTGACTCGTGTTCATCTGGTGATCCACTGCAACTCCAAGATCCCTCTCACATGTTGTGCTGGCAAGCCTGGTTTCTCCCATTCTATACCTGCGTCTTTGATTACTTTTGCCCAAGTGTAGAACCTTGCATTTTCCCCTGTTGAACTTCATCTTATTCTTTTCAGCCCAGTATTCCATTTTGTCACATTGCTAGTCAGGGATCTTTTTTCAAATAAAGGTACATTTGGCTATGCTACAAAAACATCTTTGTCATTCCAATTGGAGAACACTGCCTAAGCCCAAAGACATCCCAGATGTGAATCCCTACTGGTTCTGTTAATAACCCTAGTGGGTCTGGTCTTCTGGCTGAATTGGGAAGACACCTGTGAACAAGTCTAGCAAGAACATCAGAGACTTCTTTACATCCAGTTACTATTTTCTTGGGAGGCTGAGAACCCCCTTCCATAGACTGACCCTTTATCACTGTCTCAATTTATGATTTACCTTCCTGCCACTACAATCTTGTGAATGTAAAACTTGAGAGCCTTCATGCCACAGCTGTCTGATCTGGGTTTTAATGTGTTTCTGATCCAGCGAGAGAAGTAGGAAGTAGTCCTGCAGGGGAAGGCCAAAGCAGTTATGATCCTTTATAGTGATTTGGCTTTGAAAGACAAACATAATAAAGCAAAGAGCATTTGTTCACCACAATTACACATGTTTGACATGACCAATGGGTAAATCCATTTCAGTTAAAATATTGATTTGAAAATTTCTCACATGATGTGTAATAGGCAAACTCCTGGCCAAGTGAGTGATCCTTTAGAGGAACTCCAAAAAGCACAAAGCCAGCTTTCCAGCTGTTGGGTGATCATGCTTAGGTGGTATACCTTTCAAGCACCTGCCTAAGCAGCTCTGCTGTACGTAGCTTGTGTTGATCAACAGGGCAGTGATGGCTGGAAAGGATGTCTAGGAAATCAGATGCACCAGGTGTTTGGAAAGCAGTGTCTGTGGACAGAGTATGTAAGGCTATGACTATTAAGTAGGAGGGGCCACAAATTCTCTGGGCCATATCTTGGCCCACTTAGCCCAGTCACATTTACATGCAACCTTCTCCCCCCCCACCTGCCATTACTCACCTGGATGAAGTGACTGCTAGGCTGAGTTGCTCTTGCTGAGAGAAGTGGCAAGCAGTCCTGCCACTGTACATATTTATCTCCTATTGTGAAATTTTTTTGTTACGTCAGTGTGTCTGTTTACAATTGACTTGCTCTGGCCCACCGGAAGAACAAGACTGAGAGAGGTGACCCAGGCAGTTAAATTTAGACCCATTGTTTTATACTTGGTGCATAAGAGGGAGCAAGCAGGTGCAGGCCTAAGATTAATTTAAGGGTCTTGGAACAGACAGCATAGTTGACATGTGTATTTTGTTTACCTCAACCAGAATACAATATCTATGCCTTGGTAATAGTAATGCTCTGTTCCTCACTGGATAAACCCATTAAATGTACTCAAGTTCTGTTCGGGATAGCACAGTTCAAGAAGGTTGATGACTGATTGGAAGGCATTCAACACAGATGGTGAAAGGGGTCTGGAAAGAAAATCTAAAACTTAAAAACTCAAAGCTGAGAAGGTCTTATTACAGTGCAAGGGCTGCATCAAATGTTCTTGATATCACATGTTCAAATGTGTTGCTCTATGCATTGGAAAGGTCTAGAGTTTTTTCTTCTAATGAAAGCTGGGAAGAAGCTTGAATGTGACCAGTTGCACATTAAGGTCCCTCTCTTGTCTTAAATAAAAAAAAGATGTGTGTTGGAGAGGGAGAGAATTGGCAGTTTCTAAATATTTAAAAGGAGGTCAGAAAGATGAGTTGGCTCTCTCTATCCAGGAGGAATAAGGACTGAAGCAGTGGATTCACTTTATTCTAGGGACTTGGCATGAGGGGCCTTGTGTTGCTTGTGCTGAGGGATCCACCGCCTTGGAGACTTTCAAGCGAAGGCTCTGGTGTGCTTTTTTTTTTTGCTTTAGTGCAGAGTTGGAAGCATGGAGTTCTTTGTACCTCTTATTCTGTGTGTTTCACTTTCTTAGGCCAGTGGGATTTGCTTCCATTATTACTGTTACCTTAACCTGGTACTCCCACCTTAAATTCATAGTGATATTGGAGGTGCCATAGATTGTTGGATATTTAGATATTTGGGGAACCACCTTCTCCCATACGAACTGGCTGTTCCCTAAGGTCAGCAGAGGTTTGCATGTTGCTGCTGATGGAGCCCAGGTTGATGACAACGGGGAGCAGTGCCTTCTCTGTGGTACCACCTTTATTATGGTGCTCCCTCCCAGTGGAATTAAGAATTGTTCTTCCCCTGCTAGCATTCTGGCAAGGGCTGAAGATTTTTCCTTTCCTCTGGCCTCTCCATCTCAGTTAGTTGCTTTTTAGTTTTGTGGCTGTATTCCATATTTTATATTTTTATCTTTATGTGTTTTTAAGCAGTTATTGCATTTTACATTTAAATCCTATTTTGGCATTTCACTGTGTTTTCTCATTGTATGCTGCCTTGATTGCAGTGTTTATTCAGAGGGAAAGGTGGGGCATAGAACATTTAAATAAATAAATGAGTGAAATTGATTTGGTACAGAGGAACCAGGAGGTCTGTAGTAAGCAGAGACAAGCCCTGCTTTGTCCCTTTCAGTGGCTGAGACCTTTCCTAGTGTCTGTGCTGGGTGCTCTCTCACACTGGCAATTGAGGCAAAAAGTGGGAGCCCCTGTGTTGCCCTAAGGTTGCCACCTTGCCAGTCAGCCTTTTTTTCTTTCCAAGCTGTGGGATTGCAGGGTCCGACAACTATCATGAGGTTAGTGCTCATGAGGCTATGCCATTAGCTAGTAAGTTGGTTACTTTCAATACTTCAGAAGTATTGTTTCAGAGACGAGTGGAGATCTTGTTAACTCCGCGAGTACAAGCAGCATTCATGTTGGAAGTTGATCAGATTCAGACTAGAAATAAAAGGCAAATGCTTCAGCTTTGTGCTTGCAGTGATTTATTTATCAACTTCCTGAGCAAGGTAAAACTGTACACTTCAAATTGTGATTGCACGTCTTCTTGGGAGAGAGCTTCTGAGCTGGTTCAGAAGCAAGGGGCTTTATTCTTGAATGGAGTGGAATTTTATGTAGCCTGCAGCAGGAGATGATACAGGCTTCTGTTCTTAAAATCTGTGCATGTTAATAGGATTCTGTAGTTTCCAAGGGTATTATTATTTATTTATTATTTATTTATTTAATTTATACTCCACCTTTCTGCCTGAAGGCACTCAAGGCAGCTTACAACAATTAAAATACAGTAAAATCATTATATGAGAAAGTTAAAAACAATATTTAAAACAATAGTTAAAACAATTAAAATTTAAAACGGCCAACTCAGTGGATCATAAAATATACAAAAAGATTGTAAAAAGAGAATGCAAAACCTAGGCAGCCTGTCAACAACTAAAAGCCTGCTGAAACAAAAAGGTCTTCAGCCCCTGCCGAAATATAGCCAAAGAGGGAGCAGTTCTTAATTCTAAGGGGAGGGTATTCCAAAGTCGGGGGGCCACCAACAAGAAGGCCCTATTCCTGGCCGCCACCCCTCTCACCTCTCCTGGTGGCGGCACAGTCAAAAGCCCCTCCTCCCAGATGACGTAAGAGTACGGGTAGGATTATATGGAAGGAGACGGTCCCTCAAATACCCTGGACCCGAGCCGTAAAGGGCTTTAAAGGTCAAAACTAGCACTTTGAATTGGGCCCGGAAAGGAACCGGCAGCCAGTGTAGTCGCTGAAGCAGTGGCCCGACAGAGTCAAAAACACTTGGGTACACTTGGTCAAGAAGTTCAGCCCCTGGCAGAACATGTCTAGTCTGGCTTCATGATACCTTGAGGAGGTATGTTGGTTCTAAAGACAGTCAACAATACCCAAGTGGGACCAGTTTGTGATGTTTTCCTACTCTCCCCCAAACCATAGTGTCAGTTTCAGTTGTGGCATTTTTCCCTCCAAGAAACCCGACCGCTCTCCCTGTTTCTTTGGTCTTGCCATTTTATTTGACCTACTTACAATATTTCCCCCTCCCTAGTAAAACCCTGCGAAACCTTTTTGACTGCCAATCTTCTCTTCCTTACCCCCCCCCCCACCTGCAATGATAGCTGAGTACAGGGGGTAACATGCTTGGAAATGTTTCATGTTGACAGCGCAAGCTTAGCCATTTTTGTTGAAAAAGATGTGATCCCACTGGGTCATGTGTTGTCTCCAAGTTGCTTTGTTGACGGACTAGGGGTGGTACTGCTGCATCCCTCCCGTTTTATCAGTCCTGTTGCATTTTTCCTGCAGTTGCCTGAGGGGGATCAAGGGGCACCTTTCATTTCTCGATTCTCAGTGCATGGTTATGTCATTTTCAGCCCACAATTCCTGGGCTCTTGCTGTGTCTATTTTTATCAGGACGCACACTGAGTTGTCATGATGAGCCAGCCAGTATATCTCAATCCAGCTTTCCTTACAAGACAAGGAGTAAACACCACAGTGGATGGAAGGGGTTCAAGTAGGAGGGGCTGAAAAATTATATCCGCCTTCACAAGATTGCTTTAAATGTGTACCTGCTTTGGTATTGGCTTCTTCTTTCCAGGCAAGGTAACTTTTAGAGTGCTGTTTTAAATGTTTTTCTGACTATTATGTTTTCATTGCACCCCCCCCCCCCGGGCCCCTGGTCAGCTTGTTTGGCCTAAGCCATTCAGAAGTGAGGCTAGACAGCTAAGTAACTTGGGAGCAGTTAAGTAACGAGTGGAATGTGGGTCCTCCTTTCTCAAACTAGGTTTTGTTATTCCACTCTTCCCTTGTGGACTTGTAACCAACGAGCCCCTGTGCCTGCACAACAGAACCAAGCTGGTTGTAAAACTGCGTTTGTGCTGTTTTGTGCAAAGGCCTGCCTTTCCATAGGCTGCTCTGTATTTCTCTGTGGGAGCAGTTTAGTCTTTGAGTCTGTCAAGCAAGTTGGCTTCCCAGACATCCTTTGTATAGTAACAGCATGTGCTGAGAAACTGGCAGCTTTTAAAACACAGTCGTTCTCTTTCTCTCAGGCTCTTCCCTCCCCTTCTCTTCTCCCCCCTCCCCACCTTGGTGACATTACATAGATAGATGTGCTTGCAAGGAAAACAGCAGAGAGTTGAGTGACTGCCAAAACTCTGCAGTCAGAAGTAGAATTCCTTTCCTCCTGTGCCCCCTCCCTTTGTTTTTTCATGTCTTCAGTTGTGTATATCCCCCCCCCCCCGCTTTCTTTGGATTTCTATGCTGAGCACATACTCCAGCGGGGAGATCTTTCCTCCCATGCTATAATGCTTGATTCAAAAGATTACTCTCCCCAGGCCTCCACGCCTATTCAGTGTAATTACATGTATCCTTATCACATCCTAGTAACATTCAATATGCTTTCATTCTAAACATACTGGCATTGATTGGACTTGTAAAGCTGTCAGTTTATTGTTCAGTGACTCCCTTAGGGATGATTGCTGGAGGAAAACTTCAAGCTGTGAAAAATGTTTTTCTTTCCCGGTGCTGTGTGTGATCCTTGCCTGGTTGCTCTTCGGAGTGTGTGTTTTTTCTTTAATGTGCAGGTTTCCTCTGGCCACGCTAAGGAGTCTAGTGTGGACAGTTGAGAGACAAGGTGTAAGCTCTGCCTTGACCTCTCCCCCTGGACCCTGAATGGTCCAGATGGTAGAATGCGTCTATTGCTGTGGCTACCACTGGTAATGTCTGTATAGCTCTAATGTCTGTATAGCTGGTAATGTCTGTATAGCTCAAATCCTAGTGGGGTGTCAGTGAAAAGTGGATTTTTTTTCTTCTGCTTCTGTGGACTTTAAAATTTGCTGGGGGCACCTTGGGGTCCTTCTCCCCATCCCGCTGTTGATTTGCATATTCCTAGAAGTCATATGAACTCTGTCATATAGTCTTTCTTGTCATAGTTGGGCAATAAGGAGGTTCTACTAGCTATTTAATGAAGGGTGGAGATTGACCAAGATGCATGAGGGATTAGGTTAATTGTTGTGGTAGACAGCTATGCAAACAAGTTGACAAAGTTACTGCCCTATATAATTTTTTTCTACTAGCTTGCTTGTCCGCACATGCTCATGCTGTTAATTTGATGTAAAAGTGAGAATTGGTTTTTCTAAAACTTCACCTAGCGGCTGTTCTTATCTGCTTGGGCGAGTGGTGCCAGCCTGTGACTGTTAAAACTGTTAATTATGGCACAATTGGAGAGCTCTAGATCTTCTAGGCCTGATTTGAGTGAGTTGTTGGGCTGAAATTTGATGGTGGTCGTGGTTTTTCACAGAATTTTCTTGGGCATAGCATATGCATGACTAATGTCCAAGAATTCTGGTTGATATAAAGTTTTGCTGCCATTTCTGATTTGTAACAGAGCAGGGATGGCTCCCAAACCATGAGTAAACTGTCTGTGTCCCACCCCTTCCTGCCAGGCTGAGGTGTGTTGTTACTGCTTAACCTGGTAGGCAACCCTTTTTACTTCATGTTCAAAAGTAGCACATCTGCCAGCTAATCTGCAGGAGTTTGTGCTTGCATTCTGTTGCAGTGTGGGATAGTGCAGCCTTGTGCACTGCCTCGAAGCCAATGTGCATATCTGGATAAAAGCAGCATGTGAGGGGGGATTCTACTTTCAGCCTGTCAGGCACCCCTCTGTTCTTTAAATGAGTAGTCATCTGGAGGTGTCTGCGTGACCTCTCTTCCTGTTGCAGGGATATCTGTAAAGTTAGGAAGTGCTGTACTAGCCCAATTTCTTGCTTTGAAGGCACCCTTCTCTGCTTGCTTTTTGAGTCGGCTGGCTGGCTGGGATGGCACACAAGCACTTCAGGAGTTTGCTTGGGATATCTCCACCCTGCATGGTTTGGCCACTGGAAGCCTTTTCTCTCTCTGCGTTCATTCCAGACTCCAAATGAGTGTCAAATGGCACTGGCCCAGCATAGAGCCTTGGTGGCTACTGTTGTTGTTGTTCAGTCGCTAAGTCATGTCTGACTGTTCGCGACCCCCTGGACCACAGCACGCCAGGCCTCCCTGTCCTTCACTAGCTTCCAGAGTTCGCCCAATTTCATGTTCATCGCTTTGGTGACACTTTCTAATCATCTCATCCTTTGCTGCCCCCTTTTCCTTTTGCCTTCAATCTTTCCAAGCGTGAGGGTCTTTTCTAGAGTCCTGTCTTCTCATGAGGTGGCCAAAGTATTTGAGTGTCACCTTCAATATTTGTCCTTCCAGGGAGCAATCAGGCTTGACAGATTGGATCTCCTTGCAGTCCAGGGGACTCTCAAGAGTCTTCTCCAACACCATAATTCGAAAGCATCTATTCTTAGGTACTCTGCCTTCCTTATGGTTCAGCTCTCGCAGCCATACATTATTCCTGGGAAAACCATAGTTTTGACTATGCAAACGTTTGTTGGCAGGGTGATGTCTTGGCTTTTTATTAAGTAGCTTTCCTTCCAAGAAGTAAATGTCCTTGAATTTCATGGCTGCAATCACCATCTGCAGTGAACTTGGAGCCTAGGAAAATAAACTCGGACACTGCTTCCATTTCTTCCCCTTCTATTTGCCAGGAAGTGATGGGAGTGGTTGTCATGATTTTAGTTTTTTTAACGTTGAGCTTCAAGCCAATTTTTGCACTTTCCTCTTTCACCCTCATCAGAAGGTTCTTTAGGTCTTCCTCACTTTCTGCCATTAGAGTGGTATTGTCTCTATATCTGAGGTTGTTGATATTTCTCCCAGCAACCTTGATTCCAGCTTGTGAATCATTCAGCCCAGCCTTTCTCATGATGTACTCTGCATATTAGTTAAATAAGCAGGGAGACAGTATGCAGCCTTGTTATACTCCTTTCCCAATTTTAAACCAATCAGTTGTTCCATGCCCAGCTCTAACTGTTGCTTCCTGACCCACATACAGGTTTCTCAATGATATATAGCATGATGATATTATTCATACTTACCAGGGTTTTCACAATCTTGGCCACCTGTGTCAAGATCAGCTTGTTGCCCCCTAAAGCGTGTAGCCTGGTGCAAATTGCCCCTTCTGCACCCCTGTAGCTACACCACTGACCTGGAGCTGGTTTGCCTTTGTGTCCATCTTCCACCAGCAAGTTCCGTGAACATCAGAGTTCATGGGTTTTTAGAAGGCTTGTAAGCTGTGTTCCCTGTAACAATTCCAAGGACTACTTGGGAGCACTCATAGAGCTGCATGGGAACAACTCTGGAGCACTCAGCATCGTAGCCAAGCTCCAGAGTGCCCTGCTTATGGGGCTCCAAAGATTCTGGCTGTGTGGTTGCACAGCTTGGAGGAAACACTGGCTGTAGGGGTTAGGAGGAGGAAGTCAATTGTCTGCTGTATCTCCAGCCCTTTGATGTGTAAGTTACCTCTTAGTCAGCATGTTTTGCTATGTGACTGAAATCCTGCATGTTTTTTCTCCCCTTGCAGCCAGTTGCTGAACCAATCCCAATCTGCAGTTTCTGCCTTGGTACAAAAGAACAAAACCGAGAAAAGAAACCTGAGGAGCTCATCTCTTGTGCTGACTGTGGCAATAGCGGTAGGTGGTCATCTGTTTGTTGGAGATATTATAATGGATCACCTGTTTGGAGCCACCCAAAGACTGACCCTGTGCCTCCAGAAATGCCCAGACAATCATGTCTAAAGATCAGTGAGAATAACTCATTTCTCCCATCTCAGTGGCACTGATTCTAAAACTTCATTGATGGATGATGAGATAACTGCACAAACGAGGGAAAGCCTGCTAATTCCATCCCTAAATGTAGTTTCCTCCCTCTGCTTCATGCATTTCTGTGGCTTGATCAAATTGACTTGCCCAGAAAGCAACCAAATTTAGTCAGTTTCTCTCCTGTAGATGCCTATTCTGAAATGGATGCTTATTTCTGAGGAGAGGTAGCCCTACACTTTTTCTCATTCCCCTCTCAGAAAGTGGTTACATATTAAGGTCCAGGGGAAGCATTTGCCCTTTAATCTGCTTAGTTATCTAAATCTAAAGTAGCCAAACTGGTTCCGGCATCAGGATATGCAACTTGGCATGGATGCTATCCAAGAGATGGCTGTTATACCAAATTCTTCATTTGGCTTTTGCTGTATTTGTCCTGTTCTCTTCTCAAAGTGTAAGTCCATAGGGAAGTGGGGTTTACTGAACCCTGGAGAGGTCCAAGTAAGCACCTTCCTCCAAAAAAAGGATGGAGGAGGAATGTCTTAAAATACCTCCCAGCACAGACTATCTCTCTTGAGTGCTGCCTCTCCTACCTGGAGAGTGGAGAGATTTAGGGCCAAATCCTATCCAATTTTCCAGTGTCTGTGCAGCTGCAGTGCAGCCCCCACAGTAAAGGAACAAACATTCCTTTACTTTGAGGAGGTCTCCGTGATGGCCCCTCTACTACAGGATGCAGCGCTGCACTGGAGCTGGAAAGTTGGATAGTATTGGGCCCCTAAAGAGGTGGGCTTCTGGGTTGGAGTAATTAATTAATTAATTAATTAAATTAATACCCCAGCTTTCTGCCCCATGGGCACCCAAAGCAGCTTACAACATTAAAATACAATAAAATCACAATTTGACATTTAAAAACAATAATTAAAAACAATATTAAAATAATTGAAATTTAAAACAACAAGCCCCGTGGATCCTAAAATATACAAAGATACAAAGTAAAAAAAAAAACCAGCCAGCCTGTCAACAATTAAAAGCTTGTTGAAATAAGGTCTTCAGCCCCTGCCGAAATATTGCCAAAGAGGGAGCAGTTCTCAATTCTAGGGGGAGGGTATTCCAAAGTCGGGGGGGGGACACCACCGAGAAGACCCTGTTCCTGGCTGCCATCCCTCTCACCTCTCCTGGTGGTGGCACAGTCAAAAGGGCTTCCAACAGTATGGAAGGAGGCGGTCCCTCAAATACCCCGGACCCGAGCTGTAAAGGGCTTTAAAGGTCAAAACTAGCATCGGGCCCAGAAAGGAACCGGCAGCCAGTGTAGTCGCCGAAGCAACGGCTCGACAGTCAAACCGATGTGCCCCAGTAACCACTCGAGCAGCCACATTCTGTACTAGTTGTAATTTCTGGACCGTCTTCAAAGGCAGCCCCACGTAGAGCGCATTGCAATAATCTAATCTGGATGTCACTAGTGTGTGGGTCACTGTGGCCAGGTCCGCGCAGCTCAGGTATGGTCACAGCTGGCGGATCAGCCGAAGCTGAGCAAAGGCTCCCTTGGCCACCGCTGCCACCTGGGAATCCAGGTGCAGCTGTGGATCCAGGAGAACCTCCAAACTGTGGACCTGCTCCTTCAGAGGGAGTGCAACCCCATTCAGAGCAGGGCGATAGTCCAATACGCGAGCTGTGGATTTCCGAACCAGGAGCACCTCCGTCTTATCCGGATTTAGTTTCAGCTTGTTCGCCCCCATCCAGCTCCCAACTGCCTCCAGACAATGATCCAGGATCTCAACCGCCTCCTCAGAATCAGGGGGAAAGGAGAGATAAAGTTGAGTGTCATCAGCATATTGATGGCACCCCAATCCAAACCTCCAGATGACCTCTCCCAGCAGCTTCATGTAGATGTTAAATAGCATGGGGGATAAGATGGAACCTTGCGGCACCCCAAACTTAAGAGGTTGGGGTGCCGAACAAGCATCCCCCAGTACCACCTTCTGGGATCTGTCAGCCAGGAAGGAGCGGAACCACTGCAGAACAGTGCCTTCAAGCCCCAACCCAGCCAGCCGACCCAGAAGGACACCATGGTCGATTGTGTCGAAAGCCGCCGAGAGGTCCAGCAGGACTAACCGGGACGCACTCCCCCTGTCCATTCCCCGGCGTAGGTCATCAACCAAGGCGACCAAGGTAGTCTCCATCCTGAACCCTGGCCGGAAGCCAGATTGGAATGGGTCCAGATAATCCATTTCCTCCAGTACCCTCTGAAGCTGGGATGCCGCCACCCACTCAATCACCTTTCCCAGAAATGGGATATTTGAGACTGGCTGAAAGTTGTTTAAATTAGTGGGATCCAGGGAGGGTTTCTTCAGGAGGGGGCGAACTATCACCTGCTTCAAAGCAGGCGGGAGCATCCCCTCCCTCAGATGAATTCACCACCCTCCCCGTCCACTCGGCCAGCCCTTCCCTGGCAGCTCTAATTAGCCATGCTGGGCAAGGGTCGAGCGGGCAAGCAGCAGGTCTCACACTCCAGAGAATCCTGTTCACATCCTCAGGTTCTACAAGCTGGAAAGAATCCCAAATAGTAGGATAGACAGGTTCCCCGGGGACATCACTAGATATGCCCACAGCAGTGTCCAAGTCACGCCGAATCTGATTGACCTTCTCTGCAAAGTATTTTGCAAACTCGTCACAGCGAGCCTCCGTGTGCTCCTCCCCTCCAGTGGGGGGGGCAGATGTAGAAGGCTACGGACCACACGAAAGAGCTCAGCTGGATGGTTCTCTGCAGATGCGATGGTGGCAGAGAAGTGTGCCCTCATAGCTGCCACCACCACCCTAGAATAAGATTGGAACCTGTACTGTACATTGTGCTCTTCTCCAGCCTGGGCTGCTCCTACTATCTCTCACTAAGTTTCACCTTTTTGGCTCAGGTCATCCATCATGCTTGAAGTTCTCCCCAGAGTTAACAGTTCGGGTGAAGGCCTTACGGTGGCAGTGCATCGAATGCAAAACATGTAGTTCCTGTCGAGACCAGGGCAAAAATGCAGTAAGTACTTCGGGTGGGAGTTTGTGGTGAATGGTCAATGACAAATCTTCTGATTGTAGCAGCCTCTACAAGGCCTAATTCACTCTCGCTCATTAATTTGGTACTTGGTTCCTTTGACTACGTAATATCGGCAAATGCATTTCTCAGAACAAATTTAGTCCACTTTTCAATAAAAAATTCTCAAAGCAGGTTATAATAATGGTAAAAATGAATAAAAGCCATATTGAGTTCACTAATAGCAAGTCCAAAACAGAGCAATCCAATGCATGTTTCCTTGCAAGTATATTCCCAAGTAAACCTGCCTAGGATTGTAGCTTAATTTATGTAGCCAGTACTTAAAACCTAATCCAAATAAAATAAACGTTTTCAAAACATCTTAGCCTCTTGGATCTGGTGAATTTCTTGTAGGGGTTGGTTCTGTTGCCGTGGATTATAACAAAGAATGTTCTCTTGGACATTGCTGCAAATGTTTCAGTAGTTGACAATTGCTGATACTTTGTCACTACTAGAACTTGGTGTCTGAAAAGGTACATGTGGGAGAAAAGGTGTCATGGCCCCTGGCTAGATGGGTTAAAGACGCCATGAACAACTGGTAATCTGTGGGCCACATCCAACCTGTAGACAGTAAACAATGGGGCTGCCTGTCATCAGTGTCCTAGCTACAAAGACCCTTTTATCCTCAGCTAACCTTAGCCTGGCTTTAGGAGGGAGATGGAAGGACTCCTCTCACTTTGTGTATTTCTTGGACATTTCCTTCCTTGGTCCAGAACAGGCCAGACACCAGCCTGCTTTCAGCCTCAGCCAATTATAGCAGCCAGTGAGTGGTGGAGTGGGAAAGGTTCTGTCCCTTCACTTCCTGGGTTCTCCCCACCAGTCATGTCAAGTTGCCAGCTGCTGCCATACAAGCACTAGCAGCATGTGGTCTTGCCTTTTTAGCCACTGTACAGTTATTTAGTTGCATGTGATTTGTGACATTATTTAATCAGTTAAATTAACTTCCTTTAAAGGGGGCATGAAGCTTTTATATGTATAATATAGGTTAACAACAAAGGAATTGCTTTAGGATCCGTCAGAGGTTAGAATGTATGTAAAACAGTTTAATTCCCTTGTTCTGCTTGTGGTCTTTATATTGCTCCTTTGTTTGTGGGCCTGTGTTACTCCCACCTTTGCTGGTTGGATGTCTGTGTCATCATCTTTTATTTCTTTTTCAGTTCTTCCCATTAGACTAGAGTCCTGGTCAAATGCATTTGAGAATAAAAGGAAATAATGGTTCTTGGTCTGCATTAACCCCTTGAATTTTTATATTTGTACTTTTTTCTCCATATATTTATACCATTCTTCCCCCAAGGATCTCTGAGTGGTGTACATAGTTCCTTCCCTCTTTTTGTCCTCAGGACAACTCTGTGAGGTAGGCAAGGGAAGAGAGAGATGACTGGCCCACGGTCACCCAAGAAGCGTCATGGCAGAGCAGGGATTTGAACCTGGATCTTCCAAGTCTAACTCTTGAACACACCACCATTCTGGCTTACATTAACTGGAAACTTCTCTCCTTCACAGGATAACATGCTATTTTGTGACTCATGTGATCGGGGCTTTCACATGGAGTGTTGTGACCCTCCTCTGACAAGGATGCCAAAAGGTGAGTTGGGAGGGTTGAAGGCTGATACAGGGAGAACATTCATGTACATATCATTCCTTTTGAAGCTTCAGGTGTGGCTAACAATCACTGCAAACCTTGCATGGTTGTATCACCAACACTAGTTGATGGTCCGGTAAAAGATACTACTTGTTTGTGTGACTTTGTAGCTAAGAACACGAGCTGTGGGAGAAGAAGACATATTTGAATCTTGCCTTGATCATGAACTCTCTATTAACCTTAGGAGGAGCACTTAGTCAGTCTGAATTTCCTCTTTCCACCTCTAGTACAAATTTACAGGGCAGTAGTAGGAATAACTGACAGGCTTCACAGACCAAGTGCCCTGGCCTGCCAGCAAGGAAAACCCTCAGGTTCTTGCTTTTGTGGTGTTGAGAAAACAAGAAACCACAAGGGTGACCTGCTTTCTTTTCCTCAGATCAGTGCAAGTGAGAGCTGAAGAGAGAGTCAGATGTTCCCTTATTTGTGCTGAGATTTGGATTTGATAAGAAATGCAAGACAGACTCCTGCTGTTTCTAACCTTCTGCAGACTGCATCATGAGTGAGAAATCCCTGCCTCTCTCTGAAACCCTCTGCACATGCTAGAGAACTGGGGAGGAGAGGATTGATGACAATGACAAGTAGAGCCTGACTTGTATGGCTAGTGAAATATTTGTGGTTCCCTGATTACTGTGTAGTATTTGGCCTGAACATTTGGCCAAGGCTGCATCAATGCTATGGGGTTCGTTTTCAGTTCTTTGGAACTAGCGTGCTAGCCTACTGAAACAATGAACTCCTTTGCATTTCAGGCATGTGGATATGTCAGATATGTCGGCCACGTAAAAAAGGAAGAAAACTTCTACATAAGAAGGCAGCACAGATTAAGCGGCGCTATGCCAACCCAATAGGACGTCCCAAAAACCGATTAAAGAACCAAAATGCAACGTAAGTTGTCCAGAAATTGTGTGTGTAAATAAGTACCTTTTGCTGTTTTGTCCTTGGAGCTGTTCTCTCTCTCTTTTTCTGTAAATTTGTTGGCACAGCACGTTTTGGATTCAGTTCTGTCCAAATTATTCCTTGGATTTTGCTATTAAAGAATATATGCTATTCTTATACGAATAAATTGCTATTTATTCTTATAAAGAATATAAACGCCAGGTTTTTTTGGGGGGGGGTGTCCTTTAATACTTGGGCTTCCAAGAATATAACATTTAAAACAACAACAAACGAATTATTTGTGGAAAAATACTGTTCATTCAGTATAGGCAGGCAGAAAATTAGTGGTGGGGTTTTCCTGCAGATTTTGAGCAATGTAGTGCCTGCTTGAAAGGGGTGAAGGACCACTATCTTATGTAAGTGGAGGTAGCTTGCAGTTCCACTTAATCTATATTCAGTGGTGAGCTGAAGTGAGTTTCAAGGAAAAAATCTGAACATCCACAAAGCTTTCAGCTTTGAAACTGTATCTGTGTGTTTCCTGAACAGCAGGCCTTCCTAGTCTCTCTCAAGTTAGACTGGCAGAACAGAGTTTACTGACAGATGTGCTGCTGCCATTGGAAAAGAAATCCTGTTGCCCTGTCATAGCTGTACAGTCTCAAGGTTCTCTCTGCACCTTTAAAATCCAGGCACTGCTTGGATTATTGCTTTCCTTATTCAGGACCCAAATACAGTTGGTTTCTGGAATGGAATTCCCAATGATACAGAGGTCCCACGTGTATGTGAACAATCTGTGTCAGTTTTGCTTCATGAATGGCTAGGTGCTTGTCAGTTTCATTCTGGAATGCCATTCCAAGAAAGACCAGGTGAAAAGAAGATGTTTGGTGAAAACATAATATTTAATAATTAAAGGGCAAGAGGCACCTTTTTAAGTGCCTCTTGCCCTTTATATTTAGCAGGGGGCGAGTAATTGTCCCTATTCACCCTTGCGCAGTATCTTTTCTAATAGCTGCTGTTCTGCATTTTTGTGAGCCCTTTTGGGACAGGGAGCCATTTAACTTTATTATTATTTGCCTGTAAACGGTATATAAATACTGTTGGTTGGTTGACTGAGTAAATACAAACCTATGCCTATATGGATCAGAAGAAATTGAGTTGTTGCATGTGGATAAGCATGTAGCTTCCAAAAACGTTCTTACTCAAAATGCAAGGTACTTGAAATCAGGAATCAACTAAATTTCTTTCCTCAAAGTCAGGGTATGCTTTTAATTAGGATCAATCCAAAAGTACCACAAGGATACCAGTCTTTTGAATCCTACATAGCTCTTTGAATGAAAAGAGCAGGGAGAATTGAAGGGAGGCATGCCATTGGTGACCCAACTGTCACTCAAAGATGGAGATGAGGTTTTTTTAAAATGTAGGCCAGTATTTTCTAAATATTTTGCAGTGTGATCCTACGCATGCCTACTCGGAAGTAAGCCCCATTAAATTCAGTGGGATTGCTGCTTTAGAAGTATAAGAAATTTTTTTAAATAGGAATTACACTAACTGTAACAAATCGGGAATTTGTTCTTGTATTCAGGAATTGGATGCTCATTTGAAGGAAGAACTTCAGTACAAGATGTAGAAGGGAACCATGGTGCCCATTGGTTGGGTTCTTAGTCTGCCTTTCCTGTTAAGTTAGCCTGTACCTAGGCATAAATTATCAGATCTTCATCTCTTCTCCCCCCCCATATTATTTGTTCAGTTCGAAAGCCCCTTTCAGTAAAGTTCAGACGGGACCTGGTCGAGGTCGGAAGCGCAAGACCCCCTTATCCAACCAGTCAACGTGCTCGTCGGAAGGGGGTTACCTGGAGCGAATTGATGGCCTGGAATTCTGCAGAGACGCCAGCACCACCTTGAAATTCAACAAGAAAACCAAAGGGCTCATTGATGGCCTTACCAAATTCTTCACCCCCTCCCCCGATGGGCGTAAGGCTCGCGGAGAAGTGGTGGACTACTCTCAGCAATATAGGATCAGGAGAAAGAATGATAGGAAATCAAGCACTTCAGACTGGCCCACAGGTGAGCTAACAGTAGTATTAACTCTCCTACCCCCTTTGAATTTCAGGCATTTTCAGTTTTGATAATAGGTTCTAAAGAACATGCTTTATTTTTTATTAGCAGTTAAAAATAAGTCAAGCAATTGACTTTTGTATTTGGAGCACCAGAATAGAGCGACTGGTTTGCCTGGGTTTACTCTGCAACTTATTGCATCATTCAGTGAGTGGTGTCCCAAGAAGCAATCTTCAAACTTGTCTTGGCTCAAATTGGAACCATTGAGCCTTGGTAGGCTGTTTTCCTAAGGTGCAGCATTCTGCTGTTGAAAGGACTTGCAGATGCCGTGTAGGAGTTGGCTCAGAGTTCAGGATGCTTCTGTAGTCTTGGATGCTATCCCTTTTGCTAAAGCTATGGTTGGTGTGGGCAGAGGCGTTTCTACAGGGATGGCAAAGCTCTATGTTTTGCAAGAAGCCTTCCCCTGTCATGTAAATCCCTCCTCTCCCTTGCTGCTGTAGCCAGTAAGCAACGCCAAGATGTTGCTTTTCCCTGTGAGGATTGGCTAAAACGGTGCAGGAGAGGAGTGATTTCCATTGCAAGGTAAGGCTTCTTGCAAAACTTAGAGCTTTGCCATCCCTGTAGAAACGCCACTGGGTGTGGGTAGAGAACAGTGGGCCCTTGATGTCCGCAGTGGATCCATTCCAGGACCTCCCCATGGGTACAGAATTCAGTGGATAATGAAAATTGTGGGGGGTGACGACACATTGCTTTGCAATTACTTAACTGGAGGGTCGTGTTCAAATCCATGGATGCAGAACCTGCATATAAGGAGGTCTCACTGTATACTGTAAGGTTAATAGGTCACTTGTTGGGTGAGTGCATGAGTACATTATATCTTCATACTGGTGTATTCAGAACCCCAAGACTCCCTGTCCTATAAAAACTGTGACTTCCCCCGGTTTAGAATATTATTTATTCATATCTTTCTTAGATATTTTTCCCTTCTTTCTTGCTTTATGTGCTGTCCAGTTTTTGGGTCATTCAAAAGGAAATTCCAACAGTGCTCTGCATATTGTTTTCAGACAATCAAGATGGCTGGGATGGAAAACAGGAAAATGAGGAATGGCTTCTCGGAGGCCCAGATGTCATGACAGAGAAAGATATGGAGTTGTTCAGAGACATTCAGGAACAAGCACTGCAGGTAAACTGAATGGAACTTGCATGCAAAAGAGCACAGCAAAGATGGAAATTTTGCAGTTACTATAGTGTATTGCAGGGGTACGTAAGCCAAAGGGCGCTTACTGCAGTTGTGCTGCAGAGAACCGAGGCAGACTTTTTACATTAGATTCTTTGGGCATCAGGGTTGTTTAATAGACGAGGTAATGGGGAGTGACCCTGATCCGAGAGAGGCAGCTGTGAGAGAATGTTAAGAGGTGGTGTGGGGATGAATGATGACTAAGGATTCTCCAACCTAGCAAAGCTTCCATGGCAAGACAATAAGCTACCTTTGTTTGTTTTGACATTGTTCCATAGTTTGTACTCTTCTCTGTTCCCAAGTCTGCTGTGCATTTCTTTCCCCTTTTGTTCCACACATGCTCAATTTTGTGGGGTCTTCCTTGAGATGCATGAGCAGAGCTTGCTTATTTGTCATCATGTATATGAAGTACTATGGCTCAATGCAGAAACAATGCAGTATGTAGGATGTACCATGTTTGTCTGTGAATCTGTTGGCTGCTGCCTTTTACATTGGCTGTAAACATGCAATCTGGAGAAGTCATGTCTCAGAACTCGGAGGCAGGGCTATGGACTGTGTTTACAGGACCTGTGACCCTTTGTCTGGGAGACTGAAAAGAGGAAAAACCAGAGGGCTAGTAGAGTACACAGGTAGAAAAATGTGTGGTATTTCTATGATAGGCTCAAAGATCAGACAGCTGCACGGCAGAGACCTTTTTAGACAGCAGAAGATACCTTTTGATTATTTAGGTTTATTTCAGCCAATTCACACTGTTTAGTGTCCTTAGGAAAGTGAAAAATACCGAGCTGCTTACCCAGGGGCTTCCAAGTAGGCCCCCTCTGAGAAGTGTTCAGTTTTATCATTTGGTGCCAAGTGTTGTAAAGAACTCACTAAGACTTGGTTTAATTGGTTTGTTTTGGCAGGGATGGGGTTAAAGCCTAGCTGGGCTGCTGACGCAGCCGGTAGCCAGGTGGAGCGAAGGGCTCCACCTGAACAAGTGGGAATGCACTGTACTGTGCAAAGGTGCAAGAATGGCTGGCTGAGTTGCCAGGGAGAGACCGAGTCTGCAAGAAGGGGAGCGGTTCAGGGCAGCCTGCAGCCGCTGTGGGAATTGTTGCCTGTTTTGATGGGACTTGGGGCTGTTGGGGATGTGCAAGCAGTTGTACTGGAGCTGGGACTCCGCCTTCATCTCAGGCATTCACCTGGAAGAGAGTTCGGCAGCCATTGGGGAAGCTCCAGCACCCGGGACCCTGCCACAGGTGCGGTCTGGTCTGCTTCTGACCTTCCTTAAAGCCTTTCTATAGAAGTCTTGGGCTGTTCTGTTGGCAGTTGCCTGCGAGCTGAGTAATTGCAGCTCTGTCTGACTGTCTTGGCTGGGATTAGGGATTCCATTCTGTTGCAGTTTTGTCACCCTGTGGATTTTCATAGATACTGTGTATCTCTCATTTCCTTTTTTGAAGTGGTGTCTTGGTAAATTGGCTTCTGTCAGTAGGTGAAGTTCTTGCCCTTCATAATCCTCCTTCTGTAGCAGGTTGGTTGATTGTTCTCCTGTCGTTACTCTGGAGTATACAGACTACTAGAGAGTTACTAGCATCAAAGGTGCTTCTTAATTTAGCTATTGAGTGCTTTTTTTCCCGTTCTGGTGAAGGATATCTCAAATCTTAAGAGAGAGGTAAATTGGCTGTTTCATCTTTGCATCCTTCCCCTTAAGAAAACCCGGGCAATCCCCCTGGTTAAAAAAAAAAAAAAAGAGCCCAGGGAGTCAATCAGTGAACTGTAGCAAAGAGGTGATGTTCAGAATAGATGAACTGACTGTTGTGCACAGGTATTAAATGACAGTGGGCGGGGGGGGGGGCTTGTTTATGAAGAACACCAGTCTGAATTCTGGGTAAAACATACAAAATCCAGACAAGACAGGGTTCTGTGTAAAAAGCTGTTTCTCTTATTACTCATTTGAACTGATTAAAAGGTGGAGATGAAGGAGAGATGAAGGAATACATAGAGGTTCCTAGGGGGAAATAGTTCTGCGTAAATATGCTTGTATAACAATATAGGATTTCAAGTTTAAAAGGATTGCTTCCTTTCATGTGATGTAGCCTGTCCATAAGGCCTTCCCAAGGGGCTTTGTTTTGCATGCATGTGCCTGCTGAGGGGTGGCTGGTGTGGACCTTAGTCGCACCCAGACCCAGGAACTCCCCCCAGAGGCCTGACCAGCTGTACTTCTTTAGTTTTTAGACCAGTGGTTCCCAAACTGGGTCATAAACCAATTTCAGGTGTGTCACAAAACACCTAGAGCAGCCATATGGGAAGATGGGATGCTGGAAAGGGGGAGGGCTGTGCGGTTGTTTTGCTTGTGTCAAGGTTGTAATTAGGCTTTTTTCTTTCTGATTTACTTTGCTATGGGAAAATGACTGAGGAATAACCCAACTTCTTGCTGCATTCTCAGGAAAGCAGCAGGTTCTTGTGTTACAATGACGGCACTTCTAGCCGTGACATCACTTCTGGTGGGTCCTGGACCCATTGTCATTCTAAAAAGTGGATCCCATTGCTAAAAAGTTTGTGAACCACTGTTGTAGACATTTTGCAAAAACATGGTGGTTTTACAGGATATTTGACCCTAAGTCAGGGTTCCCATACTGTGTTCCGTGGTTCTCTGGTGAGCTGTGGAAATCGGCCAGGGGAGCTGCAGAATCCTCAAGAAAAACCCACTGCCCTATATAATATGTAGCAGCCATCTTCAAACTGTCCAGGAGTTGGAAGACGGCTGGTAAGTGTTTGCGGGGGCTGTTTCCGTGATTGCTGTGGCACTGTCAGGGCACCCATTCCTGGGCCACTCCCCTTAAGGGGGAATGGCCCTTTTTAAATGTTCAATGGTGGGTTGCAACCCACCACTTTGAATAGCGCTGATGTGTAGGATTGTAACCCTGATGGGGGGGCACCATGGCCAGTGGCCCAGTAGGTCAAGAAAGCCGCCAGTCAAAAAGGTTGAGGAACCACTGCCCTGATTGATGTGGGAGAGAGTTTTGCTTCTGTTTCAACTTTGCTCGTGCTGCCTAATTTTGTACTACTGTTGTTTTTATTGTGTATTTTTAGACTGTGCCTTCATTGTTTTGTGGGCCACTTTGGCTGCAAGTATGCCGAAAGGTAGCATACTAACCAAAATAAGTTTCATCTTGTTTAGCAGCACCTTGTTCTCTAACAGTATTCCCTTTTCTCTAGTGTTTGAGGCTATGACTATGAGGCATACTGCCCCTGACCATGGAGGTTCTGTTCAGTTTCCATGGCTAATAGCCATTGATAGAGAGATCCTCAGATCCTTTCAAGAGACATTATTGTCTTGAAAATACTGAATTCTAACAGTTAATTGCACATTGGATGCAGGGGATAAATTTATAATATCTCAAGATATTATCATCAGTATCATAATTAACTGGTCATCAGTTCTTACTTAGTGCTTTCATATTCTGAAATTAAATTAGAAATGCACATTTAAGTGATTCTTCTGTGGAAGTGTCTGTCTACAAGATGTCTCTCATTGCCCCATAGTTGAGGTGAAAACTTTAGAAACCAAGTCCATTTGTTTTAATGTCTTTGCTCAGTGGGCTGAGAGTGGAAAGCAACATCGTTCTTGATGGGAACAAAAGGAGGAAGTTGGAGCCTTGGTTCGAATTGAGGTTTTATGAAATCTAGGAAAGCAACTTAGAAAACCCCTGCTGGACGAGGCCCAAAGTCCATTTAGTCCAGTATCCTGTTTCCCAGCTGCCTTTGGGAAGACAGAAAGTCAGACAGACTTCTCTCCCACTGTTTGTCCTCTGCAGCTGGCATTCAGATAGCATACAGCCATTGTGAATAGTAGCCCTGCCCTCCATGAACTTCCCCAACTCCTTTCAGTCCGTGCTAGCAAGTGGCCATACCCGCATCTTGTAGCAATGAATTCCACAGGGTAATTATACACCATGTAAGGAGTCCCTCCTTTTGTCTATCATAAATCTGTTGCCAATCCAGGGGGCAACCATTTAAACTATATTAGTGTTGTAAGACCAGACTAGACTAGTAGTGTATGAGATGATCTTGTGGGTCCCTTCCATCAATATGATTCTCCTCGCATCATGCAAAATTTTATGTCTCAGTTCATATTCCCCCCTTGCTTTTTTCTCCCAAGTGAAAAAAGCCCCTGTAATCTTACTTCATTTTGGGAGCTTTCTTTTGCACCTTTTGCCAACTCTCTGCTATCCTTTTTGAGGAATTGGGCAAAGGGCATGGCTACTTTAAAAGCTTTGATGGGGACCTCATGTGTATTCTAAATGTTAGAGGGTTGGTTCATATGTTTTATGGGTGAACCTTGTGCTTGTGTTCCTCTTCTCCCCTCATACTCTACAGTGCATAGAGTTAATTCCACATTTGTGCAAATCGTAGTTTGCAATTGCTCGCAGGTTGGCAGGCTACAGTTCACATTCACCCACCAAGCCTGCAAGCTGTAATTTGAAGGTGAGTCGAAGGTGTTTTGGAGGGGAATCACAAACCGCAGCTTGTCCATATCTGCGTTACAAATTATGACTTGTGCTAAAGAGGAAAGTAACTTGCTGAATTGATGGATTTGAGGGAGCACCCTATTATTTTATTGCACATTTTTATACCGCCCTTCCTCCAAGGAGCTTCAAGAGTGGTGTACATGATTTCCCTCCTATTTCCCTCACAACTACTCTGTGAGCTACATGAGGCCAAGAGATTATGGATGCATATGCTTTTTAGCTAGAAACTAGCAGGAAGTGACATCACCAGCATGCCGCTAGCTTGATTTGTTAACAAATGACAAACACGTCCTCAAACGTGCATCAGGGTGCAATAGGCACAGAAAATGGTGTCAAATGTACATGCATGGAGGCCTCCATATACAGTGTAGTACCTTTGAGCTCCAAGAAAAAGTTGCAAGCATGGCAAGCATGCTAGAAGCGAAAAAACTTACATGACCCTAGCATGCTGGGAAGAAATTTACATACAGCTCTACAGCGCTGTTGCTACTGCTAGCTGACAAACATATGCAGAGATTGACTGGCCCAAGGTCATCCAGCAAGCTTCATGGTGGGGATTTGAACCTGGATCTTCCAATCTGCCAAGTCTAAGTCGAACGCCAGAACCACTACACCCTTCTGGCGGCAGCTGTTGTTGTTGTTGTTTTTATTATTGTTAATGTTATTGTTATTAAGCTTGTCCTCATTGTGTCAAAGCATAGCATGGCATTGCGCCTGAAGTGAGCATGTGTGTGGGTGTGGCTGGCTCACCACTGGGAAATGCAACACCTTCCTTCTGGTATCTAAGCATTGGGAGGCTCTCTGGCAGCTTCTAGAATAGCAAAAGGAAAAATGGAGACAAAAGGCAGGCACGAGAAATGGCTTCGGCCAGGAGTTTTTGTCCTGTCTAAGCTGAACTAATTGGTCCCTACTGAGAAACCATCTGCACTGGCTCCCCAGTGCCAAGGAAACGTGGGCACAGATAAGGGGGAACGTGAGAGCTGGATCTGCCAGTATTTGCTAAAATACTTTTAGCTCTTGTTAGGAATGGACACCCACAAACTCCCAGGAGCAGACATACTTCTGACACTCAGTACTGTACCAGAAGCTCAGTATGAACACAAACTGTCGGTGCTCTGGGACATTGGGACTAGTTTCAAAGACAAAAATGCTGCTGCTTAGAAAAATTCCTGGGTAGTCACAGTGCTTCTCTTTCCATTCACATTTTCCCCATTTCTTAAATACAATATCTTCTGCAGTGAAAGAATAGAATTCTCTTAGTGATCCTTTAATTTCTGGGGTGTGTGTGTTCCTTTTTGGTGTTGATGTAACAGTCCAGTGTTAAAAATGGATATTTCCTTCATTTTGGAAATGAAGCCATCATATTGTTTAAGATCATCGTTAAAAGTCAGACACCACTTTTAGGAACTGTTGCCTCTAGGAAGTGATTGAAGGTGACTGGTTGGGATAATTGTTCTCTAAGCAGACCTGGCTTTCGAATCCTCTTGCTTCTCTGCAGAGAAGAAGCTTTTTCTAAAATGAAGCGGTTCCTTCTTTGGGCTCTTGAATCTGTTAAGTACCATGTTTTAACATAGAGGAATGCTCCTTTCTTTTACAGAAAGTAGGAGTGACCGGAGCCTCTGACCCACAAGTCCGCTGTCCATCAGTTATTGAATTTGGGAAGTATGAAATCCACACCTGGTACTCCTCTCCGTACCCACAAGAGTATTCCAGGTACGAGCACCACATCCTCTCTTTTTTGCACTGTGCCATGCAGCAAAGGGTCCCACATTTCAGTGATGGCGCACTGTGATTCGTAGGTGACATGTTTCGATGTTTTGGGTGACATGCCAGCATTCACCAACACCCAGCAACAACAATTCTCCCCGTTTGAGTTGCCAAAGAAACAGAATGAATGACAGTACTAGAAATGTGGGACCCTGTACTTAGGTCCGGGTTTGACCTAATATTGCCGATAGCATCAAATCAGGCCCCACCCCAATAGGGCCCAGCACTAGGATCATGGCATGAGATCATCAATGAGCCATTGGCCAGCATGCCCTGGAGATTAATAACAAGTCCAAAGCACATGTGTGATGATCTCCTCAGTTTCTTCCTACCCACTCCTGCATGCACGCTTGCAGATCAGGTAGGTAAATTCTGCTGCGGCTGACTCACCAGAAGCATCCCACCTCTTCTGCCCCCCCCCTACTCAGTCCCACCAAACTAAGAAATGTGGCGTGGAGGAGGGAAACAAGCTGTACATGATGCTCCGATAGGGAATGGGAGGTGGGGGTGCTTCTGTTCCTCCCCTCCTTAGTCATGGCCAGGAGGTGTGGACTGATGGCTGAGCTGCTGGTACTGCCTGAAGCTAGGCAGGAGAATCTGTGGTTTGCTTTTGGATGGGAGATGGATGCCAGGCTGTGACAAGCTGCAGTACCTGTGGTGGCAGAACAGAGTCGCTGTGGAGCTGATTAGCTCACCGCAAGTGAGAGTTGCGGTGGAGTGTGTGAGGAGGCCGGCCGGCAAAAGAACAGAATACGACCTTGAGGACCTGTCCAGGCTTGACCTGCGATTGCCTGCTGAGGATTGATGGCAGGCAGCCAAAGGAGAGAACCACACTGGGAAGGCGACATCTGGATTGGCAGATCACAAGAATACTGTGGATTTGTAAAAACCCCATTGAAAAAACGGTGGTTTAGACTAGCCTGCTCATGTAAGCCGCCTTGGGCATTTGCTTCGGCATGGACAAGGCGGGGTATAAATTCTTCAAAATAAAATAAATGGCGTGGAGGTGGGCCTGGGGTGGCCCTCCTACCTACCTACTTATGGAAGCTCCGTGTGCAGCGTCTTCCCTGGGGCTTCTGTTGGATGTGAACTGGACCGGCATATGACTTCTCATGCGCCCAATGCTCCCATTCATTTCAGAGAGGAGCAGCGTAAAGAATGGTTTCTCTTTTGCTGGGGGTGGGGGCAATGACACACCAGCACAGTCAAGTGAGGCAGTTTCCAAATTTTTGATCTGCTGAGGCCAAAAGGTTTGCCGTCACTGGTCTGGCTAGAAGATTGCAAGGCAATAATGTTAGCTTGACAAGCCCTCCCTTTGAAGTTAGGCTTGTCCTCTGCAGAAAGCAAGTGTGTTACCAGGATAAAATTATGCCAAGTACGTAAATGTGTGCCTTTTGCATTGGTTTATTTCCAAGCTTGAGGTTTTGACAGAATTGTGAGTGTTTTTAGCAAGAACTGTGAAATAGGAGTAAAGGGCATGGAAACTTGAGTCAGGTGGCTGGTGTGTGCAGAAAATAGCAGCAGGACCTGGACACCCTGCCTAGCCTCTGCCTCTGACCTTTCCAAAGGCATTTTTCACATAACCAAACTGTTTCTCTGCCACCATGAGAACTAGAAACCTGTTTTTTTAGAAACCAACCCCAAACAGGCATAGCTGTCCTGGGTTCCTTGTTCACCTGTTGCTCCCTCTGAACATATGGACATGCAGAATAGGTGCAGCTCTTCTTATAACCTGAATGTATAACAACTAGGTACCCGACTATATGTAGCAATTTGTGAAGCAATGAGTACAACCAATTGGAGCTGAGGTTGGTGGCATTGTCAACTCATGCTGAGCTACTTGGTTTATGAAACAGTGCTGTGTTTCATACACACTTTCAACCACCACGCTTGGGGTTGGAAATGGCCAGAAGAATAGTAGGAATTTATCTTTCTATAAATATTGAAACTAGGATGATTAACTGTTAAACACATGGCTGCCAAAGGCATTTTTTAAAAAGCCAAGCAGGACTGCTAAGGACCCACAAGACCAGCGCCTAGCTTGGAGTTGGAGTCTCAACTGCTGCCTTTTCCCAAGTCTTCACACCCAGTGATGGGCACCCGTGGCCGTGTGATAGGTTGGAGGTGATCAGAAGAGACTACTCTGCCTCAGTAATAGGCTCCCCAAGAATGAATCAATTCCCTGTCTTAACCTGTCCTTTAGGCACTGCTTCCTGCCTTCCCAGCTGCAGTGCTGTGGATCTTTTAGACCTTCTAACTTGCCATAGTGGCGAGAACTGCAGTCATGAACTAATTTGAGTATCCTGTAAAAATTGTGCAGTTTGTTCTTCTGTACCGGAGGCATTTGTAAATCACCCAAACATGTTATCTTCTTCTCTTTGCAGGCTGCCTAAGCTGTACATTTGTGAATTCTGTCTCAAATATATGAAAAGCAGAACTATCCTCCAGCAGCACATGAAGAAATGTGGCTGGTTCCATCCCCCAGCTAATGAGATCTACAGGAAGAGCTGCGTTTCTGTCTTTGAGGTAAGCTACAGAAGTTGTTAGCTGCTCTAGTCCAGGTGAGCCCTTGCTGTGGCAGAAGCAGATTCAGTCTGCTGTAAGCTTCCCCAGATAGGCTTTCTTGCAATAAATGAGAAGTGGCTATAGAGATGCTCTAGGGCTGCAGTTTTCAGCTGGTATGCTGCAGCACAGGAGTCTGGTGGGGTAATTTAATAGTAAGGCCATTGAGGATGTAAGCCCCCCACTGGCAATCCAGCGTGCCTTTTCAATTGTCAAAGAACCGATGGTGTGCCCTGAAAACGTTAGTGCCTTGTCAGTGTGCCTTGAGATGAAAAAGGTTGAAAATTGCAGCAGTATGGAAGGAAAAAGGGGGAACTTGGAGGAGGGATGAGTAAATACAGAAAAAGGAGGAGGGCAGAAAGGGGGCTTAGTTAGTATCTAGGGCAGTGGTTCCCAGACTGTGAGCTTTGGTTCCCAGGGGAGCCACAGAATCCTTACGGAAATCGTTGCTCCTTGTGAAAATGGTTGCTCAGGGCAATGTTTCTCAATGTGTGCTGCTCAGAGTCCTGGGACTCCCCAGGACCATTGTCTAGAGTTTAAGGAGCACCGGAGACCCAACAGTATGAGAACCGCTGCTCTTGGGCATCTCCTGGCCATCTGAGCAGAGTTTGTGTTTCAAGCTCTACTACCCATGTGGGGGTGGGTGGGATGGAAGTGATAGAGACCCCCAAAGTGGTGTGAGTCTCTTAAATGCCTGTGCCAAGGCCTGGTTGCATACATTTTGTATGTACTATATAGTGAGCCCCCCCGCCCTGTCCCTTCAGTGAGGCTGGCCCTCAAGATAGAAGGAAGGTCACTTGTGCCTTGTGGGTCTTGGTTGTACAGATATCTTTTTGGAAACAGATGGTGGGCTTAGGAGCACTGCTACCTTGGGGTTTTGTCATCAAAGCGACCTCCGTTAGTTAGTTCTCTCAGCTCCAGGCTATTAGATGGCTTTTGTCTTCATTGTTTGGCCTAATTCTCCTGGGCTTAAGCAGGGCTTTTTTTGGTGACTGGCTGCAAGCAAAATGTGCTCAGGACAGTGACTTAAATCCGTCTTTCCCAAAGGTGGATGGCAACGTCAGCACCATTTACTGCCAGAACTTGTGTCTATTGGCAAAACTTTTCCTGGACCATAAGACGCTCTATTACGATGTGGAGCCGTTTCTCTTCTACGTGCTCACACAAAACGATGTGAAGGGCTGCCACCTGGTTGGCTACTTCTCCAAGGTGAGTGTGCAGAGGTCAACCCGACCTGGATTCCAGCCCTAGAGGGGGAGGCTACTGTCTTGGTCAGTACTGCTTTCTGGACTACTTCTTTTAGCCATAGCCATGGCTATGGCTATGTGAAGTCTGTGCTTTAAATCAGCAGTCTCCAAAACCGAGACTGCTGTCCCAAGCAGCGCTTACCATTCCGCCACACTGCCACTTTGTTCTTCACCTAGTCTGGGCACAGGGACACTCTGGGCAGTTGCTTCAGTTGTCATCAAAGCGACCTCCGTTAGTTATTTCTCTCAGCTCCAGCCTATTAGATGGCTTTTGTCTTCATTGTTTGGCCTAATTCTCCTGGGCTTAAGCAGGATGTCCGGGCAGATGCGCCTGCCCAGAGCAACCCTCTGCCCAGATCAGGTGAAAAATGAAGCTGCAGTGCAGTGGAACAGTAGGTGCAGCTCACTGTGTGTGTGTGGGGGGGGGGAGGCTCTCGCCAAACACCGGATCTGGCCCACAGGTCGTAGTCTGACAAAAGCTGCTTCAAATAAAACAAAAAAGCCTGCACCAGAATAATCCAAGTTTTGCATGGAGAGAAAAAAATCCTTGAATTCTGTGCTTTGCATAAATTATGGAAACCACACGTTTGCATTATTTTCTTATTTTGATTCGGCTGGTCATGGGCAGCAATGGAAAGGATTTTGTAAAGTACTACAACCCTGTGCTTGATGGCTGATGCTAATATTTAACACTTGTGTGCCTTCTTGAGTACACACAGCACTTGACATGTAATCTTGATGTTGTCAGTATAATAGCCGTGTAAGGTTCAGTATCATTCCCATGATGCAGAGAGAGAAGACTGAGGCTAAGAGTGAATGACTTGGATAACAGCAAACGCCTAGTGAGTGACAGAGGCAAGATTCGAACCAGGGAAACTCAAAGCCACAAGTCCGCACCAAGTTTGTGCTGTGTAGCACTGGTCCAGTTTCTTCTTCCCCATAAGGCTTAAAAGTGGCTTGGAGGGATTTGTTTAGAGCAGCTATTTTCAACCAGTATGGCCCGGCACGTTGGTGTGCCACGAATGGTCCACAGGTGTGCTGTGGGAGTTTGAGTGAGGGTCATTTCTCAGTAGAGGGATGTGAGCCTCACACCAGCAGAGCAATGTGCCTTGTCAATGGTCCAAACGTTGATGGTAAACATTGACAATTTTAGCACCTAGTCAGTGTGCTGTGAGATTTAAAAAAGGTTGAAAATCACTAGTTAGAGGTAGAAAATGGGCAGAGAGGAAAGGATTAGGATGCCCCCCATGTCTCCCATTAGAAACTGGATGACTGACTTAAGTAAAAACCAAGAAAAAGCCCTGATTTTCAACCAAGAGCCCAACCTACTCAATAAAGTATTATAGTCAGTGGGGCTTACTCTCAGGTAAGTGTGGGTGGGATTGTGGCCGAAGTCTTTTTAGTGCTCCCTTGCACCTGTTGTCTGCCTATTTCTTGCATTTTAGCAGGCAGTGCCCCAAATGCTTCCAGGCACTTCTTTGTAACCCTGTGTGCATTATTATTTTTTTTAAGACAGAGAAGGAAAAGAGAACTGGGATTTTAAAATTGAATTATCTACTTGGTGTACATGAACACGTGAAGTTTGCTTGTACTGAATCAGATCACTGGCTCATCTAGCCAAGCATTGCTTGCTCTGATTGGCCACAGCTCTCACCCTCTCAGAGGAAAGATGTGCCCTAATCCCACTCAGAGTCTATACTTTTTCTGTGGATTTGTGACACACATCCAAAATCCTGGCTTAAGCCTGTAGACCTTGTTATGAACCAGAAGATTGTTAAATTTTCCTTTCTGCAAAGCCTGTGCATGATCACCCTTAATATTTTAAGGCCAATGTCCTCAGAAGCACCTTTCAAAACTTGCACTTGTTAATCCAGTCGGGATTGAGGTAATTCTGGCAATAAAAAAAAGGCAGTGAACAGAGAGGCAGATTTTAAGTGGATCTAAAATAATTCATGCATAACTACAGGGCTTAAACAAATACGTTTCCATTCACGCCTCGGATGCAACTGGTGGACTTTTTCATGTGCCGAACAGCCTTTTAAAATTCAGTGTCGGCAGAGTGCAGGGAACCGAAGCAGTTAATGAGGCCAGCTTTTCTTCTTTCTGCAGCTGAACAGAGTGTTTCCTCCAAGGAGCCTGAATTCCAGCTTGGCGTCTCTGGGGGGAGAGGGTGTTAAATGACTTCCTAGTCCCTTGGGTGGCGAAGAGTAGAACTAGTTGGTGAAGTAAACATTAATTGTTACCCCACCAAGCTGGCTTCTCAAATCAGATGCTGATCTCATTTCAGAGCTTTTGTTTGCAGTGTGGAAAAAGGGAACGATTGAGGCTGAACGCAGCCTCAGTGTTCCTCCTGTGGGGGCCAGGCGTAAGGGTTGAAAGTCCCATCTTTCTCTCGTTCCCCCCTTTCACTCCAGGAGAAACACAGAAGCTGTTTTACTTCGAGAACAAACTTTCCATAAAGGAGACTGTGCAGCCCTAGACGGTGGGCTGCCATCCCCTGTGGCACACATGGGCTGAATATTGATGCTGGCATTTGAAATGCCTGCCCTGGACAACTGTTTTTGTTTAGTAGGACACGTGTGCTGCTTTAAGCACCAGGCTCTGAAAGAGCAGCTTTAAGGGGAGGAGCCATATTTCAGTGGGTTGCACACACGTTCTGCATGCAAAGGATCCTTGGTTCAGTCTCTGATTTGTTTAAAGTCCCATAGATAGCAGAGCTGGGGTGGCCCCTCTGCTTTTGTGACCCCCATAAGGCTGCTGCCAGTCAAAAGTGGAGAATGAAAAAGCGAAGCCTTTTGGAGAGAGGTCTGACTCCATACCAGGCAGATTCTTCTATTCCAGAAAAGTATTTCTCTCGCTCCCTCCCTCTCTCTGGCAAAGGTTTCGCTAGTGGTAATGGCTGTGACTTGATACCATTCTGTACTCTTTCATTGGGGACCTGTTTTGGGGCTGATGCGCACAATATTCCCCTTTGGGGCTATAACTGTCTCTTTTTTCCTGGAATATTCCCTCTGAATTAATTACTTGTCCAGAAGAACATCTTTTCCATCTCACTTAATCCCTTGCTTTGAAAGTCTCTCTCTTTCCCTCTTTCACCAGGAGAAGCACTGCCAACAGAAATACAACGTTTCCTGCATAATGATTCTTCCCCAGTACCAGCGCAAGGGCTACGGCAGGTTCCTCATCGATTTCAGTAAGCTGCTTCTCAGTTTTTGGCCTTGCCTCTACTGTGTCCCAAAAATGTCTGAAGACACACACAGCTGTGGGTTCACTTGTATAGTTGCTTCACAGGAATTGTTAAGGGCCAAACTAGGTGCGACTTGGATTGCACTCAACCTCTGCTCACTTGTTGGTTTCCTTGGTGTGGGGCTTTTGACTCAGATTGGGACCATTGTTCTATCTACAGCTCCTATCTGCACTCTGCAGTGGCTGTTGACAAAAAATAAATACATGAAACCAACCACATGGGCCAAATGATGATGAAGTCATGCCTGTCTTGATCCTGAATCAACTATCTTTTGGAATTCCGAAAGACAGATTAGTTCCCCCCCCCCCAATTCTTTCACCTCGCATGTAGGTGTACCCTTTCTCGACCTTGTCCCCATTACATCAGCCAGCCCTGGGTTTCAGCATGCTTCCCACCTTATCCCAGCGGCAGCATTCAGCCAGTACGCTGGGCGGGAGGAACGGGTGAGCACGTAGTGCGGGGTGGGGAAGACGGTGAAACGGAGCGGTACGCTACGGCCGGCTGCCGCTCACCCGTTCCTCCCACCCAGCGTACCGGCTGAATGCCGCCACTGCCTTATCCCCAGGTGAATCAGGGAGAACAGGTGTGTCCCTCATCTGTAGGACTTCATAACCCTGAGAAGAGGAACGTTGGGTGCATGGCTTTGTAGACCTGGGTGGGGTGGGGGAGGAGAACAGTAAGTTCCGAAGCCAAACCAGCCACCTGGTCGCCTAATTGTGTCCAAATCAGCTCAGCCAAACGTTGGAACTCCAGAGCAAGAGCGAGACACACAGGGAGGGAGGCTGCCTTGGAGGTGAGCACCGTTGTGGCTTGGCAAGCAAGAGAGGAAATGGCAAGGCTTGGCTTATTGGGCTGTGCTTGGCTGAGCTCTTCTGGATGCCTCTGCCAAGTGCTGCCAGTCCCTCTGGAGTAGAGAGGGAGATGTGGGACTGCTCAACTGAAGCATCTCGGGTGCCTTGGCTGAGTATGAGCACAGTAGTAACCCCCTCCACACATTTCCCTGTCTTGGAGCTGCAGAGGAAAGTGCAGGAGGGACTGAGCATGCTCAGCAGAGACATCCAGAATGCCTCCACTGAGTGCAGCCAAAACACGCTCGGCTCGCCACCTGGGCCAGAGGGCACCAGTCCACTCACCATAGAAGGACATGTGGCCAGAATTGCAGAGTTGTCATTGTGACTGCAACGTGATCATTGCCTCACCTAAAGCAGGTCACATCAGTGGTGTTAGGGTGCTCGTCTGAAGAGGGATAGAGAGAAAATAGGACAGATCTGGGTACAGTAATAGTCAAGGTGGTAGGTGATGCATTAGATAAACGCGTCCTTGATACATTGGAGTTAACAGATGGATTCTGGATCTGGCAAGATGGAAGGAAATGGTACATTCCATGTCTCTTGTTTACAACACAAGAGCAGAGCTACTTGATCTGTGGGAAGAACTATCAAGTTGTACTCAAGAAAAGCCAGTGGCTGTGTGGTTTGGCCAAACTCCTGTCACTGTCTTGGGAAAAAAAGCAGATGAGATTCAGGTTTTCCCCATTGGTATCAGCACTTTATAAAGCTCGCCAGAGCTCCTTTACTTTGTGGGTCACATAAGAATTCAAATTCCATGATTTAATGTCCAGAGTAGTTCTTGAAATACTCATTTTGTTGATAAGGGAGTTATTGTGCATCCTCTCTTAGAGACTGCCCCCTAGTGGCACTGCCTTATCAACTAGCAAAAATCAGATACAGTCGTCCCCTTTGGGTGTGGCCTTGTGAGGCCTTTGGCTTCCTTGCGCGGCTGCTCAGAGCTGTGCTAAAGCATGATCTGATGCTTGGGAGGGTCCCTTCCTTGCCCTTTTCAGAATGTTTCTTGATTGCGGGTGGGTGGGTGGGTGGGTGGGGGTTTCCTGCTATTCAGGACTTCTAAATATGTGCCAAACCAGGGGGAGGGGGGAGGTCAGAATGCAGCATTTAGCAGTCTTGTATCTCTTAACTACCTGTATGGAAGGAGATCAAATGCCTCTGAGCTCAGGGAAGGTGCCTGTGGGCTGTGTTGGAGCAATTGTGGTGACGGTGCCATAGACCTTCAGTTCCAACCTGACCACTAGTGTAACTACAGGGGGCGAGGGAGGCACAGTAAGGGCTGCCAGCACTGAAGCGCGCCGTGTAAGAGGTGCCTCACACTCGCCGTTGGGGCCATTCCGGACAGTGACATCAATATGCAGTGTGCATTGTTGTTGCTGTCCATAATGACTCCAGTGGCAAGTGGGGGGCTGCTTACATGGAGCGTTATGTCTGCAGTACTTACTGTGCCTCCACCCCCTGTAGCTATGCTACTGAACCAGACTCTCCAGCTTTGTTCTTCTGCCTCTCCTCTGCAGATGCAGAGCAGATGCTCCGGTAACATTGACTGGGAATAGGACATGGTTGATCAGACGGTGTCCCATCCTCATTGCTTTCTGCTTTCTCTCAGGTTATCTCTTATCAAAACGTGAAGGCCAGGCAGGATCCCCAGAGAAGCCGCTGTCCGATCTGGGTCGCCTCTCTTACATGGCTTATTGGAAAAGTGTAATCTTGGAGTGCCTTTATCACCAAAATGACAAGCAGATCAGCATCAAAAAGCTCAGCAAGCTGACGGGCATCTGCCCCCAAGACATCACTTCGACTTTGCACCACTTGCGGATGCTCGACTTCCGTAATGATCAGTGAGTATAGTAGCCCTTTTGCTCCCTGTTGGGAGGCCAGAAATAGCAGGGTCATGAAAAGTGAAAAGAAGGGCTGTGCTTGTGCCACACATGGTGGGAGTGCCGAATACCTTGGTGGTATTGGGCACAGAATTACGTTGGGGGCGGCTTGATGAAAGCTCAGAATGGACTGAACTTCCATTGGTCAGAGAGTGGGATGCTGAGCCCTTTGTACACTACTTGCACTTGCTCTTGGCTCCTGGAAGCAAAGTAAGAGAGAGAATGCAGGTTTGTCCAATTTTTGTAATCTATATCAGACTCAAAATTCGGTTGTTCCTGTCAGGGAGTTTGTACTCTCCAGGTCAGGAACTATAATGTTTTCATGGGTGTGGAATTAAACATATACACACTTGGTTAGAGTGTCTGACTAGGGCCTGGGGGAGCCTAAAGTTCAGCCTCCTGCCCCGGCAGTGAAGCTTATTGTGTGACCCTGGGCTTATTGTGTGACCCTTTTGGCCTAACTGACTTCACTGGGTAGTTGTGAGGGGCAGTGGGGCCCTGGTGAGACCCGTGTGAGACCTTCTGGTGGGATAAAGACTTCAGACAACATCCCTGTGTTTCTCCTGGGTCTCAGCTCTCCTCGTGTGAGCTCAGCAGACAGCAGAACACTTGAGCAGGATAAAATGGAGGAAGGAGGGCAGTTATGTAACATGCCGTTTAGTGCCCAAACTGGTTGCATTGTGACGGTTGGCTGTGGAGGTGGGGAAGAACAGCAGGCACAGGAGGCCTGGGAAAGTGTGCTTTGCTGTTTTTCCTGCTTGGCAGTTTGGGAAACGATTGGCATCTCATATACAGTCTACTGATTACAGTGACTGTCTTAAACTGGTAAGCCAACTTCTGTTAGCTTGGGTGCAAGAGCACCCCACTGAAGCAAGCTGGTGCATTTGCGACATCAGAAGCGGTTGCGTACTCTCACTATTGAATGTTGAGTGCTGTATGCACAAAGAGCTGTAAGGGCGGTGTGTGTGTGTGTGTGTGTGTGTGTGTGTTTAGTTCTGTGTGTCCTGGCAATCAAAATCCTGCACCAAGAAAAGCTTCAGTCTGGATAAATAATGTAAATTAAGCAAACTTTCCTGATTTCCTTTTGCTTTTAATAATTCTGGCATTGCTGGTTGGAGGGAGAAAGGAGCTATACACCAGTGCCTCATGGTGTGAGCATTAGACATCTTAGTCAGCCTGCCCTATAGGTTTTTTAGACTTTAGCTACCACAGTCCACACAGCATCAAACACATCATCATAGTCATAAGGGTTAGAAACGTGGGTTTTTTTGTTGATAAGGGGGAAAGCAAATGTTGAGCTTTTAAGGAAGCTTAATTCTGTATCCAGAACTGTGCTGTGCAAGAGCCCTGGCCATACATAATCAGGCTGTTGTGTGAGTGAGCTCTGGGTACGTAGGATTTCTTTGTATGATTGAGGATGTGCTGTAGTGGCTTAAGGACTTGCTGAGTTTGAATAGTGCATCTGCCATGTGCTCACCAGGTTGCCTTGGTCAGGTTGCTTCCTCTATTGGTCTTTCCAGGCCTGTAATACAGGGGTAACAATCAAAGCTAATTCATGTGAACTGCTTTTCACACTCAAAAAGCACTCTACAAGTGCCAAGCATCATTGTTACAGCTTCGTATATACTTAAAGGAAATCCCAGCTGGGTATTCTAGTTGCATTGCTCAGGCACTTTAGTGAGGCATTGCTCAACTTCATTGGCTGCAAGGCTCATTTTTCTTCCTGAAAGACTATTATTGTATTTCAGGAGTTTCAGTTTGGGGGTTGTTTGAATCTGCTGCTTCGGAAGACTCGAACCTTGCAGTCCCCTGCCAGCTTCTGGTAATGGCACAGGAAAACTAGAAAGGATGGAAGATAATTATTTTTCTGTGGGGGCCAATTATAAACATTATGTCTGACTGTGTGGCTGAGCCACTCTTCTCTTGAGCTGATGATACTCCATTTGCCCCTTTAATGACATCTCAAGTGCAGATTTGTCACCATCTATTTAAGTGGAGCCTGTCTTCATGCCCATTTCACTCCAGTGTCAGAATGCTCTGGAAACACATTATATGGCTGGAGCAGACCTTTTGGGAAGATGTGTAGGTAACAGAGGCCTTCTTTGCTGTTCCATACCTGGGGTACTGAACTCTGCAGGTATATAGTTAGGAATATATAGAGGGGGGTCTGTGACGGATGTGTGGACCGCACAGTGACTTGCCTGCCTGGTGCGAAGGTTGCAGACATCACGTCTCGTCTAGATAGGCTGGTAAGGAGTGCCGGGGAGGAGGCAGCGGTTGTGGTGCATGTTGGCACCAACGATGTGGGGAAATGTAGCCGGGAGGTCCTGGAAGCCAAATTTACGTTGCTAGTCAGGACGCTGAAGGCCAGGACCCCCAAGGTAGCGTTCTCAGAAGTGCTACCCATTCCACGTGCAGGGCCAGCTAGGCAGGCGGAGCTCAGGGGTCTCAATGCGTGGATTAGACGGTGGTGTCAGGAGGAGGGGTTTAGATTTGTTAGGCACTGGGGGATGTTCTGGGACAAGCCGGGCCTGTACAAGAGGGACGGGCTTCACTTGAACCAGAATGGAACCAGGCTGCTGGCGCTTAATATTAAAAAGGTGGCAGAGCAGCTTTTAAACTGATCCCTGGGGGAAAGCCGACAGGAGCCGAGTGGCGTCCGGTTTGGAACTCCTCATCCCTACGGGAAGAGGAGGGTGGAGGAGTACCAAAGAGTAATGGAGGAGTAGGAAATAGAACTTCAAACCTGAGTGCAAGTGACAGTTTGTCCAGTAAAAAGAGAGGAGGGGAAAAGGGATCAAAAAACAGTCCCTCTTTAGAGAACCCCGTATATAGGTGTTATTATGTGAATGCCCGAAGTCTCTGAGCAAAGATGGGGGAACTGGAATGTTTGGTGGCTAGGGAAAACATTGATATAGTAGGCATAACAGAAACCTGGTAGAATGCAGAGAACCAGTGGGATACTGCAATCCCAGGCTATAAACTCTATAGGAGGGACAGGGAAGGGCGTGTTGGCGGAGGGATGGCCATCTATATCAAAGAAGGGATAGAATCCAGCAGAGTAGAAACTGAAGGTGGGCCGGACTCCACCATGGAGTCACTGTGGGTTAAACTACCAGGCCGTAAGAGCAATGTAATATTGGGGGTGTGCTATCGTCCTCCCGATCAAAAACTTGAAGGTGACCTTGAAATGAGGAAACAAATCAGGGCAGTGACCAAGAGAGACAGGATTGTAATCATGGGGGACTTCAATTATCCTCATATTGGCTGGGTCAACTGCTGCTCTGGTCAAGAAAGAGAGACCGGATTCCTTGACGTGCTGAATGACTGTGCCTTAGAGCAGCTAGTCATGGAGCCCACCAGAGGACAGGCGACTCTGGATTTAATATTGTATGGTACTCGGGACCTAGTTAGGAATGTAAGTGTTACTGAGCCATTGGGGAACAGTGACCATGCTGCGATTGGTTTTGCCATGCGTGTCCAGGAAAGAGTGCAGAGCAAATCTGACACAAGAACCCTTGACTTTCGAAGGGCAGATTTCCCTCAGATGAGGAGGCTAGTTAGAAAGAAATTGAAAGGGAAGGTTAAAAAGAGTCCAATCCCTCCAGGCTGCATTGAAGCTGTTTAAAATAACAGTAGTAGAGGCCCAGCGGAAGTGTATACCGCAAAGAAAGAAGGGTTCGACAAGGTCCAGGAGGGTGCCTGCATGGCTGACGAACGAAGTTAGAGAAGCTGTAAAGAGCAAGGAAGCTTCTTTCCGTAAATGGAAGTCTTGCCCCAGTGAGGAGAATAAAAAGCAACATAAACTCTGGCAAAAGACAAGTAAGAAGGTGATACGGGAGGCCAAGAAAGCGTTTGAGGAACGCATGGCTAGCAACATAAAGGGGAATAATAAAAGCTTCTTCGAATATGTTAGAAGCAGGAAACCTGCCAGAGAGGCAGTTGGCCCGCTGGATGGTGAGGGAGGGAAAGGAGATAAAAGGGGGACTTGGAGATTGCAGAGAAATTAAATGAATTCTTTGCATCCGTCTTCACAGCCGAAGAACTTGGGCAGATACCACAGCCCGAACAGCCCTTCCTAACCAAGGAATTAAATCAGATACTGGTTAATAAAGAAGATGTTTTAGATCAAATTGATAAACTACATATAAATAAGTCACCAGGCCCAGATGGTATACACCCAAGAGTAATTAAGGAACTAAAGAATGAAGTTGCTGACCTCTTAACTAGAGTATGCAACTTGTCCCTTCAAACGGCCACGGTGCCAGAGGATTGGAGGATAGCCAATGTCACACCAATCTTTAAAAAAGGGAGAAGGGGGGACCCTGGAAACTACAGGCCGGTCAGCCTAACGTCTGTTCCGGGTAAGATGGTGGAAAGCCTCATCAAAGATAAAATCCTAAAACACGTAGAGGAACAAGTGTTGCTGAAGGAAAGTCAGCATGGCTTCTGTAAGGGTAAGTCTTGCCTCACGAACCTTTTGGAATTCTTTGAAAAGGTCAACAGGCACGTGGATGTGGGTGAACCTGTGGATATCATATACCTGGATTTTCAGAAGGCATTTGACACAGTCCCCCACCAAAGGCTGCTGAAAAAACTTCACAGTCAGGGAATAAGAGGGCAGGTCCTCTTATGGATTCAGAATTGGTTGAGGGCCAGGAAACAGAGAGTGGGGGTCAATGGGCAATTTTCAGAATGGAGAGAGGTGAAAAGTGGAGTGCCCCAGGGATCTGTCTTGGGGCCCGTGTTTTTCAACTTATTCATAAATGACCTGGAGACGGGGATAAGCAGCAAGGTGGCCAAGTTTGCAGATGACACAAAACTTTTCCAGGTGGTGAAAACCAGAAAGGATTGTGAAGAGCTCCAGAAGGATCTCTCCAAGTTGGGGGAATGGGCAGCCAAATGGCAGATGCGTTTCAACATAGACAAATGTAAAGTGATGCACGTTGGGGCAAAAAACCAAAACTTCACCTATAGGCTAATGGGTTCTGAGCTGTCTGTGACAGCTCAAGAGAGAGATCTTGGGGTGCTGGTGGACAATTCAATGAAGGTATCGACCCAGTGTGTGGCAGCAATGAAAAAGGGCAATTCCATGCTTGGGGTCATTAAAAAAGGGGTTGAGAATAAAACAGCCAATATTATCATGTCATTGTACAAATTGATGGTAAGGCCGCACCTGGAATATTGTGTCCAGTTCTGGCCGCCGCATCTCCAAAAGGACATAGTGGAGCTGGAAAAGGTGCAGAAGAGAGCAACAAAAATGATTAAGGGGCTGGGGCACCTGCCTTATGAAGAAAGACTGCAGCGTTTGGGGCTCTTCAGTCTAGAAAAAAAGCGCCTGAGGGGGGGACATGATTGAGACATACAAAATTATGCATGGAAGGGATAAAGTTGATAGGGGGATGTTCTTTTCCCTCTCTCAAAACACCAGAACCAGGGGGCATCCACTAAAACTGAGGGTTGGGAGGGTTAAAACAGATAAAAGGAAGTACTTTTTTTACCCAGCGGGTAGTTAATCTGTGGAACTCTTTGCCACAGGAGGAGGTGATGGCATCTGGTCTAGATGCCTTTAAGAGGGGATTGGACGGATTTCTGGAGGAAAGGTCCATCGATGGATTGTGCAACCTCCTTATAAAGGTGGTGGGCTACTGGTACCGGGTGCAAGGGAGTGGCAACAGGATGCAAGCATCTTGTTGTCTCATGTCTCCCTGGGGCATGTGGTGGTCCGCTGTGAGATACAGGAAGCTGGACTAGATGGGCCTTTGGCCTGATCCAGCAGGGCTTTTCTTATGTTCTTATGTTCTTATTCAAACTCACTGTCCTCCGGTTGGCTCTGGAGAGTTTACTGAGGGCTGGGGAGGCCTGCAGAATGCCTGTTTTGGGCAAAAAAATGCAGCTTTGTTTTTGGAGTGGGGAGAACCTGGAGGGTATCTCCAAGCCTCAGAAAACCTTATAAGGGCATAAAAACATCCAGTTCCTCAAAGGAAACCAGAAATGGTATGGTTTTGTCCAAAATGGGCAAAAACAAGCTCCAGGCATGTCTGGAGCACAACTCCAGTTGCTTATGGAAGGTGTGGGGTGGCCCCGAATCTGCGGGTGCAGAACCTGTGGATCCTGAAATTCATGGGTCCCGAATCCATGAATATTGCGGGCCAACCTGTGTATGTTGTTGTCTTAGTCTGTATGCTTCATGACACAAAAGATGTTATCGCCGCTTCTCAGCAGCTGCTGTTCCTTACTGTGGGTTACTTCTTCATAAACTTGTGACTGAAGGATTGCCCCTCCGTGTTTGCAGATTTGTGATTGTTCGTCGGGAGAAACTTATCCAGGAGCATATGGCAAAGCTGAAAGTGAATCTTCGGCCTGTGGTGGTGGATTCAGAATGCCTGCGCTGGACTCCTGTCATTGTCTCTAATTCGGTGGTTTCTGAGGACGAGGAAGAGGAGACTGAAGAAGGGGAAAATGAGGAGCATCAGCAATCAAAGGAGAGGAATGTGGAGGTTGGTGTGACTCTAGGAGTGTGTCATAAATACTCATGCAGTTGAAACATTTAAATAGAAAGAAAATTGTGGTGGCGCTGCGGGTTAAACCACTGCTGCTGGGCTTTCTGACCGGAAGGTTGGGAGTTTGAGACCATGCAACGGAGTGAGCGCCCGTTGCTTTCCCAGCTCCTGCCAGCCTAGCAATTCGAAAGCTAAAAATGCAAGTAGATAAATAGGTACCACTTCGATGGGAAGATAACAGCGTTCCGTGCGCTATGGCATATAGTCATGCCGGCCATGTGATCACGGAATGTCCTCGGACAAACGCCGGCTCTGCAGGCTTAGAAACGGAGACGAGCACCGCCCCTACAGTCGGTCACGACTAGACCATTCGGTCGTGGGGAAACCTTTACCTGGGCTGAGCAAACAAGTGGACGCAGTGGGTAGCGGCAGGGCAGGGCGGTAAGTACTGGCAGGTGGTTTAACACACTGTGTAAGTGGCCCCTCCTTCTGAGCCGTTCTGGGTATAGTAGTGATGGCAACATGCAGGTGCTCCGCATTGCTGCAGCTGCTGCCCAGAATGGCCCTGACGGCAAATGGGAGGGGCCACTTACACAGCATGTTGTGGCACCTGCAGTACTTACCGTGACCCCTCTCTGTAGCTGTGCCAGTGAGTGGGAGTCCCGCAAAATTCCTTTTAGTTTTAGTTCTTACAAAAGAAGTTGCCTCTCGGTTGGAAAATTGGTCTGCCTGCCCAGGGTAGTCTCGCAGCCCCTCTGCACGCCTGAAGGTGGAGCCTGACATGCCAAGTGCCTGGGCCCCCCTGCATGGCAACTTCTGAGCGGCAAGAATCTGCTGCCATCACTGCTCAGCCTGGAGAGTTACAGCCCATGGGGGCACTTACTGGACAATTGTGGGGGAGCAGCAGCAAAAGACCTGGAGTAGCCACAGTACAGTTGGACGTTGGTATCCACAAGGGATCTGTTCCTGGACCCCCTCCCCCCCAGCAGATACTGAGATCTGTGGGAGGGCCCTCCCGTCATGTCTTTGGGTATTCTGGAGCCTGTGGAGGCCTCAGAAGGCCTGCTGGGGGCCACACAGAGCCACTTCCGGTGTGACAAGGAGTGGCTTCCCTGGTATCCATAGCCCCCACGGTGAGTTAAATCTGCAGATTCCAGATTCTGGATCCGCAGATAGCAGGGATTCACTGTTGCCTAGAATGGCTACCAGTTTGGAAAATGCAGCCTAAGGGCTACCAAAGTAGTTCTCATGAGGAAGGGACAGGAAGGAGGGGCTTGAGCTGGAAGGATACAAGGATGGGAGGGTAAGAAGCAGCAGCCGCCCAGGGGGCCAGGAGGGGGTTGCTTGAAGGGGAGGGGTTGATCCACAGGAGTGAGGGCCGGTGGAGGAACGCAGGGAAGAGAATAGAGGCTTACAGAAAGGTGGATTTGAGTAAGAACTGTGGAGGGAGAGACAGGCCCAAGTTGCGTATTGATGTCTAGCCTCTTGGGTAGCTGTTTGCTCTGCATCTCGTGTCCCGCAGAAATGTGGCCTTCTTGGGTAGTGGCTATGGAATTCCCTCCCCTGATAGGTTTGATTGGCCCAGTCACTAACCAGCCCTTAGAAGGATGGTGAAATCTTAATGTGTTCTACCTTAGACTTTCTTTGATTCTGCTGTTCCCAGTTTTGTTGTTTATGTTCCTCAACTGCAGTGACTTTCTGCTTGTTGCTTTGTGTGTTTTTGGAGGTGGTTTTCCTTTTAAATGCTGTATCTGCTGGAATTTTAAGTATACAATTCTGCACTGACTGTGGGCCACTCTGGTGGTCCCATAGATGCGGTTGAAGGTTTGTGGGGCATCCCCACCTTTTAAACATGTCTCTGTAATATTTAAATACATCGTGTCTCTGGCTTAAACTGCAGTGGTCTTCCTCAGATCCGTTAGTCTCTAGGAATTAGCAGTTTGAAGAACATTCTGTCTAAAAATATTGGGTTTTTTTGTTCCCATCCAGATGATAAAATCTGTACCCTGGGAGAAAAAAGAGAGGGAGCCGTATTTTCCCCTGGAGAGTGAAAAAAAGCCCGAGGTCCTCACTCCAGCCAATTCTGCCCGGCCAAACAAGCAAAGTCTTCCCTTGGTTGGTCTTCCTGCAAACAGTCAGACGCCGCGGAGGGGGAGGTGGAGCCGCAAGAGCAAGAAGCTGCGGGACTCGTTCACCGAGAAGGACTCCAAGCTGCTTCTGGAAGAGAAGTCGGCCATGGCCAGAGGAGGGCGCTGCGGGGAGTGCGAGGAGAAGGCGGCGGCGGCGGCGGCTGCAGCGGCGGCGGCTGCCTCCCGGGGGAGGTTTGGGGAGAGCGAAGAGCGAAGCGCTTCTTCCCAAGGACAGTGTGGCAAGTGTGACGAGAAGTCCCCGGTTCCTCTGGGGCACTTCGGCAAAGACGAGGAGAAGTCTGCTGCCCCACCAGGGCAGTACAGCAAAAGCGAGAAGCTCTTAGCCAGCCGGCGGCGTTACAGTGAAGGCGTGGAAGTGTGGCGGGCCCAGCTGAAGACCGCTGAGCCCCTGAAGGGCAGGGTCTCCGAGGAGCGCGAGAGGATACCCTGGCGCCACAGTGAGGGTGACAGAACCGTGCTGCGGCACTTCAGCGAGAGCAGTGAAGAGGAGGAGGAGGAAGAGGAGGAGGAGGAGGAGGAGGAGCCCATCAGCCCCTGCTCCAATTCCCCCCCTGTTCTCACCAAACCAACCTTGAAGCGAAAGGTGCGTTGTTCCTTCCTCCCCCCCCCCCCGCATCTTGTTCTGCAGCTCCATGTTAGGTGGGGTTTGCCACAAAAACCATTTTGTTTAAGGCCTGTGGTGCTCCTGTTCCTGCCCAAGTAGCCCAAGAGGCATTCCAAGTAGCCCAAGAAGCATGCAGACTAGTAAAAGGGAAGTCCAAATGCACAGGAATCCCGGAAAATAAAACAGGGAGTCATGAAACTGCTTTTTCAAAAAAGCCAAATCCTTAAAATAGTGAAAGATCAGTGCAATCCATTAAGAAGCATTCATTCTAGTTACCACTAGAAAGTTACCCTGGAGCCTAAATATTGTCGGCACATAAGAACACCAGAAGAGCCCTGCTGGATCTGGCCAAGGCCCATCTACTCCATCTTACTGGACCTCACAGTGGTCCACCAGATGCCCTCAGGGAGCACATGAGACAACCAGATGCCTGCATCTTGCTGCCGCTCCCCCACATCTGCCATTCTGAGGTAGACTATTGCCCTTTCCCATCCCCAAGGAAGACATCAGACTGTTGTTGCGTTTAACTTGTGACTTAAGTGACTAGTTTTTAAGTCGTGAAACCTACTGAACACACCGTCCCTCCCTCGCCAGTCTGGGGTAGGCAACAAACCTACCATCCATGGCCAATTTAGATGACAGAAAAAAAATTCCTATCCAACCCTCATGATAGGTGACCAGCTAATCTCAGGTATATCTTTTTGGGAGATTGGTTCCAAAGATAAAGCATCAGCACCACTGAAAAGGTCCTTTTTTCTTGCCTCTGATAGTTTTTTATGTGGAAAATGTCATTTTTATACCCTGAATTATGCCTTCTGGGAAGCTTGAGCTTGTTGGCTGTCTGGACTGCACTCAGGACCATGCTTGCATTCAAAACTAAAACATATTTGCAGTTCCGTACTAGGAAAAGCTGAATCCTGTGCCCTGTACAGATCCTGCAGGTTTCAAAATCTGGACTATTCCAAAACCAGACATTTTTGTCCAAGACTACCTGAAAAAAACTTTCTGTAGCATGATGTTGATATGGCTGTCTCTTGTAACTCTGCAGCAAAACCTGTATTGTAAATAGCTTCCCCCAACAATTCTTTTTATCTTGTTTTATTTATATTTTTATTGCATATTTTATTGTTTTGTTATTTTTATGTACTGTACTTTTTGTTTCCCACCCTCCAATAATTGTAAGCTGCCGTGGGCATCTGCCTTGACAGAGGAGAGCCAGGGTAAACATTCTCTTAAGTAAACAGGGTAAAAATCTCTTAAGTAAACAAACACACACTGGAGGGTCATGCTCATTCCCATGTACGGTGCAGGTACAGGCTGTAAGTTCTCCTCTTCACCCTGTGGTGGGTAACCTGTACAGACCTAGTTGAAAAATATCAAAAATTTCAGCAGACACTTTTATGGGTAACAGTGAAAACAGTAAGAGGAAGCATTTCTTGTTATGTTTAGGCAATTATTCCAAAATCCAGATAAGGGATATTCAACCTGTATTTGCATATTATGAGAGTGTATTCTAAAGAGTCACACTCATGCTCTCTCTCTCTCTCTCTCTCTCTCTCTCTCTCTCTCTCTCTCTCTCTCTCTCTCTCTCTCTCTCTCTCTCTCTCTCTAAGTTGTAGTGGCTTATTGTACTTATGTTCAACAGCCCATGTAAATTTACTTCTAAAAAGGTAGGCTAATGAAAACGTGAACCATGCATCAGGATTCTGCTTTTTTCAGCTGATCCTTACAGTTGGTTCATACCATTTTTTATTTTAATGGTTGTCAGAATATCAGTCTGCATTTAGTCTTGGCCTGTAAATACTCCCCTTCCAAATTAGCCTCTTGGTGTAGTGAACAGACTACTGTTGATGTTTCAGATCAGCCGTAGACAAAGTTTTTTAAATATTCTCTGAGTATATGATGAAAATAAATCTACTTCGCATCATTTTTGCAGTTAAAGATCCCCAAGGTATTAAAATGTTGGCGGGAAGGTGCATTTATACTGAAACAGGAATTGACAGAAATGTTACCGTAGCCTTTTTGTAAAAACAACAACACATGAAATTGTTCAGGCCACCTCCCAACTATGCCCTGCTCCTCTTTGTATGTTGGTCACGTGATTCCATATATATTTTTACAATATTGAAGACTAGAAGCTTTTTAAAGTAATAATAATATGGAATGCTTAATACTTTTGAGGATGTGGGTTTCATGCTGGATTATGCACAGCAGGCCCCAGTTGGGCCCCGTGCTTAAGAGGGTCCTGCGCTAGGGTAATCTGCTGTAGTTTTGTACGCCATTATTAAAATGTCCTTAGATGCATTTGGTCCATTAACTCACATGTACTTTTTGACCACACCTTTTGACATTGCTTTCCATTCTCTACCTTAGAGATATAAAGTCTCTAATAGCGATAGCAATTAAATTCAAGATTCTGCAGACCTTGTCTGTGAATCTGGCTCCCCTCAGAAATGTTTCCAGCTCCCTGGGGGTACCCTTTGGAATACTTGGTATCTTGCATCTGCTGTGCTTCATCCCTTGTCACTGTGTTTTGGCTGTCCCATGCAGAAGCCCATTCCCCGAAGGAGGCGGGTCCGGAAGCGGAAATACCACAACAGCAGTGTTGTAACCGAGACCATCTCTGAAACGACAGAGGTCCTGGACGAGCCCTTTGAGGACTCCGACTCGGAGAGGCCCATGCCTCAATTGGAACCCACCTGTGAGATGGAGGATGAGGAGGATGAAGAAGAAGAGGAGAGCAAGCTGTTTCCAAGAGGATATCTCCGCCGCCTCTCTCCGCAGGACTCCCTCCGACACAGACCCTCCTCCAAGAGAGGTTCTCAGCAGGGTGGAGAGGAGTCGGATGATGCCACCGGTAGGTCTTGCAAGCTGAGCTGCTTCTGTGAAGGACCTAAGGAAGGATGGTAGGAAACAGCTTTTGGGGTCAGAGGGTTGTAGCAGTGGTAGTAGCCATTGGGGTCAGATAGTGGTAGCCAGCTGTTCTCACCCACTCTCAGCCAAAGTGGCAAGGAAAACTAGCTGGGCATTTGCCAGAACTCTAAGAATAAAGGAATAATAGGGGGAGAGGAGGGGGTGATGACTATTTCGCATGCTGCTGGTGGGATCAGGGGAACCCATTTACCTTGGAAGAGCAGTACAGAGAAAACTCCAGGTACAGGGATAGCCCTGGGATAGCCCTTTTCCTTGTTCTCCAGTTGGCAAGAGATGGGACTGAGGGTTTATTGCCTCATAGACAGTAGGGCACCTCTGTTTAAGGGAAACAGAACAGGCACCAGAATTTTGGCTGGTAGCTCACAACCCACTGAAAAACTGGCCTGAACAATCACAATCCCCCCCTCTCTCTGTGTGAGAGAGAGAGAGAGAGCGCATGCGAAATGCAGACTCCTGTTATATTGTGTGGTAGAGAAAAATGCAGATAAGGAGTCCCCCCCACACCCTAATTGCACAGTCCATTAAGTATGCAATTAAAGGGCTGTGAAGACTGTCCTGGGGGAACAAGAATACTTACTGTTTACAACAGTGCTTCACATGTATTATCCTGTAAATAATGCTTACCATAACTTTGTAAAGTGAAATCAAGTATTATTCCCGTATTGCAGATAGGGAAGACTGAGCCTGTGAGCGGCTTATTTAAGGCCACCTAGTGAGTTCATGGCACAGGCCAGATTCAAACCAGGTCCTAAACTGCACTGGAGCAGCAGAGCCACATGGTCTCCACTGTATCCAGTGCAGCTCAGGAGCAGACTGGAAGTCTCCTTGGGGTAAGGCAGTGGTTTTCAAACTCCTCACTTCCGGTTTGTGATCAAAAACAGGAAGTGTGTTGCAATCACAATTTTAATGTATTCCAAGGCTTGGGGAGCCCTGCAGGGGTGTCCACAGGGCTCCTTGCACTCCCAGAGGCTGATGCTGCCCCTCTAGAAGCTCCCTTCTCTGGCAGTTGCCTGATCCTGGGGATCATGTTGCTGCCTTCCACCTTCTCTGCCCCTAAAAGGGGCAGAAGCAGGACTTCCCTGGCTGGGGTGTCACGCCCCAGTTTGAAATGTTCTGGAATAAGGGGATATTTGTCCTCTTATCCCGAGTAATGCCCCAGCTGCCCAATAGGGCTACTTGGATCTATGCCAGCCATTTAGCTGGCGCAAATCTGAGTAGCTGTATAAAGGGAGTATAGGCTTGAAAGGCAGGATAGGATACAACAGAGGCCTGTTCTACTGATCCCCTGCCCCGGGGCCTGATCTGCTCCCTACCTCCAATCAACCCTCTGTTGACCAGCGTAACTCTTACCTCTGCTGGCAGCTGTCCTTCTGGATGCAGTCAGCAGGGTGATGCAGGCCTCCCCCCAGGTGCAGCTTACTTTCTGGGTGCCACAAACATGCTTTATGGCAGAGGCATTTTAGGATTGTGCTGTCAGTCTTTTAATCACTATTCTATTCAAGTTTGCATCATTATTATCGGATTGCACAAGTAAGCCTCTAATGCATGTCAGAAAGCAATGCCGTTAAGACCACTGCATATTATAAGCAACTTACATGTCTACCTGTGTGTCTGCTTCTTTTATCTTTAGCCATAAACAGACTCTGTAATCCTCACCTCATCTGTTTACAAGCCACAATTAGACTGTCGTGTTTCCCACTGATTCATCCAGTCGGCTTTTATCTTACAATTGCACGTGTTCAGTTGCATAAGGCAGGGGTTCACTCTTAGCCAATGAGAACAGCACTGGGAAGTTGGTTTTTCTGAAGGTCTAGACTGGTGTCTGCACCTGCCCCAACATGCCTTTAGGCCCTTCTTTAATTTAACCTGCTAAAATGGCAGCCACTAGCCCCAGGTGCTTTTTTTAATGCATCTGTTAAGCTGAGTAGTTCTATAGTATCCAATTAGGCAACTGTTACATTTTATTAAACGTACTATTTATTGGTAGGATTTTTATATTGCTTTTCTAAAAATCCAAAGTGGTGAACACATACATGTGAAGGTGTTGATTACAGTAAAGTACTTGGCTGCAATGATGGAATACTTTTTCTACCTTCTGAATGTTTTACAAAACGTTCAAAACTGCCTCCCATTGAATTCTCCCCCAGGTAGACCGAGAAGATGGGTTCATATGGATTGAGTCAGCAGGGTTGCGAAGTGTGGGAAAGACCCACACGGAGTGGGTTGGGGGCTGGCTTGATTTTCTGGGGATGGCATTTTCACAGTCCTTGGTAGAAAGAACCAATCGCAGCAGCTGCAAAGCAGCAATTCAAAGGGCAGAGAGGAGTCCAAGCAGAAATTAGTGGTGGTTCCAAGTCTAAAAGGAATGTGGTGGCACTGTGGGTTAAACCGCAGAGCTGTTGAGCTTGCTGACCAGAAGGTTGGCAGTTTGAAACCATTTGACGGAGTGAGCTCCCATCGCTTGCCCCAGCTCCTGCCACCCTAGCAGTTCGAAAGCACCTAAATGCGAGTAGATAAATAGGGACCACTTCGGTGGGAAGGTAACAGTGTTATTGCACCTCAGCGTGTAGTCATGCCGGCCACATGACCACGGAAGCCTGTCCTGGACAAACGCCGGCTCTTTGGCTAAGAAATGGAGATGAGCACCGCCCCCTAGAGTCAGTCACGACTAGACCATGGGGTCGTGGGGAAGCCTTTACCTTATCAAGTCTATAAAGGTAAAGGTAAAGGTTTCCCCACGACCGAATGGTCTAGTCGTGACCGACTGTAGGGGGCGGTGCTCATCTCCGTTTCAAAGCCTGTGAGCCGGCGTTTTTGTCCGATCATGGTGGCCAGCATGATTCTACGCCGTAGCGCACGGAACGCCGTTACCTTCCCACCAAAGTGGTCCCTATTTATCTACTTGCATTTTAGGTGCTTTCGAACTGCTAGGTTGGCAGGAGCTGGGACAAGCAACGGGAGCTCACTCCGTCACGCAGTCTCGAACTCCCAACCTTGCGGTTGAAAGCCCAGCGACAGCGGATTAACTCGCTGCGCCACCACGTCCCATCAAGTCTATAGGGCAGATAAATGGGCAGGGCCTCCAGAACGCACAGTGCCAGGTGAGCCTCTCTGGGCAGGGAGCTTCCCAGATCAGGGATTATTATTAGCAAATATTAGCAAAGGCCTCTTGCTTTGTCTCGAGGGGTGCCCTGAGTAAAGTCTCTTCTGAGGCAGTTTCATGCGAATCAGCAGCAGGTTTGTGGTTCCAGCTGACTCTGTGATTGGGCACAGTCTGCCAGGTAGTTCTGCTCTTGTGTAAGTTGCTCTGAAATAATTTGTGTATTTTTCTACTCCCCAATTGATCCATTTTCAACCACTGTGCTATGGCACATGGGTGTGTCGCGGCTGGTCCTCAGGTGTGCCATGGGGATTTAGGAGAGGGTCATTTATTAATATGACCCCTCCCCAAAAGGCAGCACAGAGTGTCTTGTCAATTGTCAAAAAACTGGTGATGTGCCTTGACCATTTACATGCCTAGCCAGTGTGCCATGAGAAGAAAAAGGTTGAAAATCACTGCTCTAATACATGGAGAGCAATGCTTCGCCTACCTGGCAGGACTGTTCTTAAAGCTTACAGAGATCATGTGAGGCATTTTGGTGAATGTTTGAAATGGGCTGGCCAAGCTTTTTGTCAAGTGTGCTAGAAGTCAAGCTGAAAGTGCAGTACAGCCTGTCTTCTGCCTGTGGTACGGATGCAGCCCTCCGTGCTCTGGGCCTCTGGCCTCTGCGGAGAATGAGAATAGATCCCCTGGAGTGCCAGCCTGCCCCTTGGCTGTAGTCCAATCTGTGGGCTTTCCTGCTTGTGTCCCACAAGTGCCCCAGACACCTCGTGCCATAGACAGGGGCAGGATTGTTGTCTCAAAACTGGGAAAAGTTGGACCACTGTTGCAGGCGCAGGGGGATGCAGTGCAGTCTGTGGCAGCACCCAGTCCCTGCAACTCTGCCTCCGGACTCCGCAGGCCTGATAGTGCGCAGGACTGCAAACTTTAACTGGAAGAGCAAAAGGCCAGTAGTGTAGGGGGCGGCGCAGTAAGTATTGCAGGCACTGCAGTGCACCGTGTAAATGGCCCCTCCCTCTTGCTGTCGGAGCCATTCTGGACAGCAATGGCAACACAGTTGCCATCACTGCCCAGAATGGCTCTGAAGAGGAGAGGGAGGGGCCACTTACACAGGCTGCAGTGCCTGCAATACTTACTGCCCCCTGTAAATACTCTCCTGCAAGAGGCTAAAGTTCAGTCGGTCAGTGGAAGGCTAGTTCTAGTCTTGTAGCATTGAGCGCTAAGGATGCCGTAATGCACCCAGGCCGCTCCGTCCCTGCCAGGGCGCAAGTGAGGAACACAAGTACATTGAGGAATGAAGAACTGTGTAGGAGAGGCAGATCTTCTGGAGTCTGGCAAATATGGGAAATACTTAGGCAGCAAAGGAAGGAACAAGCCACAATAGCACAGCTAGACATCCTGATCCAGAGCCACTTCTGATGATGTGTCGTGTTAGTTAAAAGTTGTTGGCTTCTGGAAATCACCTCTGCCAGTGAGTGACTGTAACAGAGAACGAAAGAGAAAACACACAGCTCAACCTTTCATTTGAATAAGGGGTGGTGAATTTAATTGTGCATTCTTTTGCATTTGCCTCAGCATCTTGGAGAAGCAACTACATTGTGATTTGGAGAGTGTGTGCATGCATGTAAATGTGATTGGAAAAGGTCACTGATTGATCAGCTGCAACTTCTTCCAGCCCTGGCAAGAGGGATTTCTGGTCCAGCCACTTAATCACCTTTTCCTTTTTCCACCTTGTTCAGGCTCTCCAACCTTGAAGTCTGTGCTGAGAAAATGTGAAGCAAAAGATTCCCTGCTCCAGCCAGACACTTCCACCCCCCTGAAAAAGAAGAAGGGCTGGCCCAAGGGCAAGAGCCGCAAGCCCATCCACTGGAAGAAGAGGCCTGGCCGCAAGCCGGGCTTCAAGCTGAAGCGAGGCAAAGTCCTCATGCCGGCCGTGGAGGAGGTGGCCGACCCTGTGGAAGCCCCTCCTAAGCCAGGACGGAAGCCCGAAGCACAGGAGGAGGAGGAGGAGGAGGAGGAAGAGGAGGAGCCTGCTGAGGAGATGGAGGAGCTCCTGCCTGCTTCCGAGGACAGGAAGGAGGACGACGGGCCTGCAGAAGTGGGGGGGTTGGGGGAGGAGGAGGAGGAGGAGGAGGAGGCACCTGCCAGCGAAGCGAGAGCGCCTTCCCCTGTCGAGAGCAGCAGCAGCCTGGCTGCAGAGGTGAAGGAGCCGGAGATGGAGGAGGAGGCCGAGAAGCCGCCCTGTCTAGAGGAGCAGCAGAGGCAGTCCGAGGAGGAGCCACAAGAAGTGGAAGAGCCCGAGCGTGACCAGGAGGAGGAGGAGGAGGAGGAAGTTGGAGCAGCGGCCAATCAGAATGAAGACCACGATGCCGATGACGAAGAAGACGACGGCCAGGTGGAGTCTGCGAAGAAGGAGGATCTGGAAGAGCAGGCAGGGAAGGAGGGGCTGAAGGAAGAGCCGGAGGTCCAGCAGCCTTTTTTAGAAGCAAGCACACAGCAGGGCGGCCGGGAGGACGACGCCAAGAGCAAGAGCGAGGCGGAGGCCGACTCGGAGGAGGAGCAGGCGGCATCCCAGGAGACGTCAGTGGCCTCGGACCCCGTCCCTGGCTCCGAGGACGACCAGGAGGAGGAGCAGCCCCCGAAGGAAGCCCTCGTCGAGCTGGCGGAGGAGGAGCCGCTCCCGCACAGCGAGCTGGACCTGGAGACCGTCCAGGCGGTGCAGTCCCTGACCCAGGAGGAGGAGAGCCACGAGCAGGAGGTGGCCTACCAGGACTGCGAGGAGACCCTGGCGGCCTGCCAGAACCTGCAGAGCTACACCCAGGCCGAGGAGGACCCCCAGGTGGCGATGGGGGAGGACTGCCAGGCCTCGGACCACAACAGCCCCGTCTCCTCGGTCCAGTCCCACCCGAGCCAGTCCGTGCGCTCCGTCAGTAGCCCCAGCGTGCCCAGCACCTTGGAGAGCAGCTACGCCCAGATCAGCCCCGAGCAAGGCGCCCTCTCCGCCCCGTCTATGCAGAACATGGAGACCAGCCCCATGATGGACGTGCCTTCCGTCTCCGACCACTCGCAGCAGGTGGTGGACAGCGGCTTCAGCGACCTGGGCAGCATCGAGAGCACCACGGAGAACTACGAGAACCCCAGCAGCTACGACTCCACCATGGGGGGCAGCATCTGCGGGAACAACTCCTCCCAGAGCAGCTGCTCCTACAGCGGCCTGTCGTCCTCCAGCAGCCTCACCCAGAACAGCTGTGTGGTCACCCAGCAGATGGCCAGCGGCATGGGCAACAGCTGCAGCCTGATGCCCCAGGGCAGCGTCCAGCCGGCGGCCAACTGCAATATCAAGTCCCCCCAGAGCTGTGTGGTCGAGAGGCCCCCGAGCAACCAGCAGCCGGCAGCACAGCCCCCGCAGCCCCAGGCCCAGGCCCAGCAGCCGCAGCCCCCTCCCCCGGCCCAGCAGCAGCAGCAGCAGCAGCAGCAGCAGCCCCCCCTGTCCCAGTGCAGCATGAACAACAGCTTCACGCCAGCCCCGATGATCATGGAGATCCCGGAATCCGGCAGCGCCAGCAACATCAGCATCTACGAGCGGATCCCCGGGGACTTTGGGGCCGGCAACTACTCCCAGCCCTCCGCCACTTTCAGCCTGGCCAAGCTGCAGCAGCTGACCAACACCATTATGGACCCCCACGCCATGCCTTACAGCCATTCTCCTGCTGTGACTTCCTATGCAACCAGCGTGTCTTTGTCCAACAGCGGCCTGGCCCAGCTAGCGCCGTCGCACCCGCTGGCCGGAACGCCCCAAGCACAAGCCACCATGACGCCCCCGCCCAACCTGGCGTCCACCACCATGAACCTGGCCTCGCCCCTCCTCCAGTGCAACATGCCGACCACCAACATCGGCATCCCCCACACCCAGCGGCTGCAGGGGCAGATGCCGGTCAAGGGCCACATCTCCATCCGCTCCAAGTCGGCCCCGCTGCCCTCGGCGGCCGGTCACCAGCAGCAGCTCTACGGCCGCAGCCCCCCGGCCGTCGCCATGCAGGCGGGTCCCCGTGCGCTGGCCGTCCAGCGCGGCATGAACATGGGGGTGAACCTGATGCCCGCCGCCCCGTACAATGTCAACTCCATGAACATGAACACCCTGAACGCCATGAACAGCTACCGGATGACCCAGCCCATGATGAACAGCAGTTACCATAGCAACCCTGCCTACATGAACCAGACAGCCCAGTATCCTATGCAGATGCAAATGGGAATGATGGGGAGCCAGGCCTATCCCCAGCAGCCTATGCAGCCAAACCCTCACGGGAACATGATGTACACTGGCCCCTCCCATCACAGCTACATGAACGCTGCTGGGGTGCCCAAGCAGTCTCTCAACGGACCCTACATGCGGAGATGAGCAAGAGGAAAGTCTTGCAGTCTTTCAGAACCAACAGACTGAAATCTCTATAAATAAAGGAAGCTTTTATACTGACAAACCAGAGACGATGGACCTTTTTCCAGTTAAATATTGCTGTAGATCTTAGATGAGGGTTTTGTTCCCTTTTTGGTTTATTTTATTTTAATTTTTAGGGGGCCTGGTCTTTATTCATGTTTTTGTGGGGTTCTTGTTTTTTGGGTCTTTGTTTTTCCTTCACAATCCCAAGATGCTTCAAATCCATTTTTAAAATGGGCTTTTGGGTTTATTTTTCCCCCTCTTGGGAGGGGATTAAAAGTGTACACAATTATTATGTTTTCACCTTATTTTCAGACAAAGAGCCTTACTTTGCTGACTATCCGGGCAGAGTGCTTGTACAACGGTCGTTTTTCTCTCTTTTGGGCAATGTGTTCTTTTCCCCATTCTCTCCCCTTGTGCACAGCTCCTAAAACGGCCCTATCGCTAAAGGTCAAACTCCCCTCCGCCCACCTTCTGTTTCCTACTCTGGTCCCATTAATGGGCTCTGATGTGGCAGCCGAGGATGGAATGCGGAGCCCCCCCCCCCCGCTCTCCCATCCTAAGAAAGCTGCTTTTGCCACTCCCCCAGAAATGGAAACTAAACGGTTTGTTCCTCCCTCCCTCCCCCCCTCTCTCTGGATGAACTGAAATACGGTTTTAATTTTTTTTTTTTGCAAGCGTGCCCATTTCACATACCCCAGGCAGATAGGGTGAGTCTGACCAGGCAACAGCATCCTAAGAACAAACTGTGCATAGCCTTTATCGGAGAAGGCAGGACTCGGGGACTGCGGCGCATCAGCCACATGTCTGAGAGTCGAACCTGTGACCCTGCTGTGGGGGGGGGGCTGCTGTTCCATAAGCTCTCGCCAGAGGTTTTTCCAGTTGTGAGCTGCGCTGCAGGTTTTAAACCAGCCTCCAAGAAGCCTTCCTGCCCTTTCTCACTGGCATGCTGCGTAGCGTGTCAGGAGGAGGCGCTTTCCCCTGAGCGACATCGCTGTGCTCCAACCCCTTGCAAGGTTCACCTGCTGGGGTGATTTCTCACTTGTTGGAGCAAGAGGGACAGGAGAGCAAGCAGCAGGGGGCAGTTCAGGGGGGTGACAGGTCCGTGCTGCGTTCTGCCACCCATCCGGTCACGGCACACGTGACACCAGGCCTGTGGGGCACACCATCAATGAACTACAAGGAGGGGGGGGAGAAATGTAGCTTATCCTTCTAATGTAAAGTTCTCTCTGTATATTCCTGTAGAGCTACAAATGCACTTAGATTGACTTAGATGTGTAAAGAAGTTTTTTTCCTTTCTCAAAGAAACCTGAAAGGCAGCGGGGAGGGGGTTCAGCTGCACTGAAATGGACTTCCTCTGTACTGTTGAGCCTAAAAAAGGAGTAGGAAAGGCAAAATCCCAGGGGCTTCCAGCCCACGTTTTTCCCCCTATGAGTTCTTGAGCATGTGTGCCAGGCTGTGTGTAGGACCCACGTCCCTGTATATACCCATGGATCCCAGGCTCACCTGACCTGTGTTGAAAAGCGACCCTTGGGGTGCTCCCCCCTTCCGGACCCTCTGCTCTGGCATAACCTTCAGAGTGCAGGTGGGTGAGTGGGGGGTCCCCAAGGCAAAGCTTGTCAAAAAGAGGGCCGTGAATTCATTTAATTCCCCCCCCCCCGTCTGCTGTTACCTTTTTTTTCAGTTTTGGGTTTTTTGTATGGTTTTTTAAAAAATCAATCGGGCAGCTCCCTTTTTTCCACAAAACGTTTGTGACTGTAGAACTATTGTAGAGAACCGACGTTCTTTTCTATATTATAAAAAATTATCCAACACAGTTAATATTGGTACCTGTCATTTTTTTTTCCACTTCTGTTTAAGAAAAAAAATAATGTATTTTTAGCAAAATAAAACTTGGGTAATCTTCTAAAAGAAATTAAAAAAAAACACTCACTGTTAGTGACTTTGATGCCTTTTAAAAAAAAAAGAGCTTTTTCATTTCATTCCATCTTTAAAATTTTTTATCTTTGTTGTAGAATATTAAAGACTATTTTAAGAAAGATGAAAATTCTCTTTAAGGAGATGTCTAGAGTGTGTGATTAGAAGCTCCAGATGCCTCTAAAGCCGCATGTACAAAATGAAGCCGCGTCTATTCCTGTCTGTTTATATTTGCTTTTCCTGTTTTGTAACTTCTTTGTACTTTGTTCTTGGTGACTTGTAAGCTTAAAAAGGGGAAGGGGTGCCTGGATGATGAAAACCCTTTGTAATTCTCCATGTCATGCGCTCCTGGGCCGGCCGGCCTCCCTTCCTCTCCTTGTATGTAATATCACTTTTTCCCTCCCCCCTTTCTAGCAAGTACTTTCAAAAGAACTCTGTACATTTTAACATAAAAAATAATAAATTATGTTGAGCCATTTTGGATGTCTGGTTTTGCAAATGGAATTTTTCTTCTCTGAAGCGAGGGAGTGTTGGCAGAGGGGCACTTTATGTCCAGAACTGTCATTGGTGCTTGCCCAGGTCCTGATCCTAACTTAAGTGCTTTCTGGATTCTTTCCAAATCAAGCAAGATCTTCAAAGGGCCAGCCATATTGACCAGAGCCACAGACAAAGGGCTCAGCAACCCTTTCCTCCCTGGTGACTCCAGACCTTTCTGGAGGGTCAACTGCAGAAAAGTGGTGCTGGAGCACTCCGCCTTGTTTGGCACCTTGGCTGCTGTGTGACAGCCGCGATTTTCAGCCAGAGTGCCTTGAAAGGTCCTCGAGCGTGCCATGGCCGTTCAGAGTACAGTGGTTGAAAAACTTGGATTCTGCAGCTCTGTTTCTACGGCAACTGACTGTATTAACAAACTGTCTGTTCCTCTTCTTCTGCCAACGGAGGAAGAGGGACAGACAATTCAGACAATTGCCTTAGAAACAGAGCTGCAGAACCAGGATGAGTCTCCCGGAAGCAGGAAGTGACATCACAATAGGCAAAGACGGTAAAGGTCAATGTGTCATGAGATGAAAAATTGGCACAGTATCACTCAGGGTTCTATCTTGTCATTAACATCTACATGAAACCTCTGGGGAAGGTCATCGGGGAATTTGCAGTGGGTGTCACCAATGGGCAAACACTTGGCTCCCTCTCTCCATTTTATTTTATTTGAGGATTTTATACCCCACCTTTCCCATGCCGAAACAAATGCCCAAGGCGGCTTACATGGGAAGGCTAGTCTAAATCACATTAAACAAAAACAAATATACAATATTCTATGGTTCACCAAATCTGCAGGCCCAGCAAACGTTCAATTGGTGGTGACCTCTAATGGGTTTTCTGTTTTAGCCCCTGGTCTGTGGAACTTACTTCCTCTTGATAATAGATTGGCACCATCTTTACTGGTTTTGCAACGAGGGAAATGAGCACTTCTTTGTTTTGTCACGCAGTTCCCCAGTAGGGTCTCTTCTGTTCTTTGGCTTGCTCCCAACAGCAATTGGACAGAATATAACCATGAGTAGATTTTTTTTTTCAGTGATCAACACAGAACCTAAATAATGAGAATTTCTACTCAAAATGCTACATAAACTGAAATTTTGCTCAAAATGCGAAATAACACTGCTTTTGCTTATTTTTGACATGGTTTGACAAATTTAGATCAATTTCACAAAAATAACACCACTTGCGCTTACTTTTGATTACTGTTTTGAGGAATCCACAAATAGTTTTCAGTAAGGGATCAGGTGGAGGGAGACAGAAGCAGGAGGATGCTTGCTTAAGCTATGAACATGCATATTCATAGTTCACAGTGCACGCTGGGTGACTTCAATGGAATGTGGAAGTAGTAAGCAGCAGTTTCTTGATGCTCCAAGCAGCAACCAGAGTGCATCTTGGGAATCTGTGAGCTGGTTGTTTTGGGATGGAGGGTATGTGCCAGTGATTGCTTGCCTTGGTAGGGCCATTCACCCTTATTTATTGCACTTTGTACAATTTGCAATAAAAATTTGGATAAAAACACAACACTGCAATTTGCTATTTTAATCAAGAAAGTTTGGAAAAAACCACCAAAAATCCCCACCCCTAACCATGAGGCATGCCGAGAGCAGGAGGCCCTCCTGTTACTACCTTTTGGGACCTATTGACCAGAAAGGAAGGGAGCCATTGCAATGTTGCCCCTGGAACGACCCCAGAGTTGATGATGCTGAAAATTGCTGAAAGATCCAACAGGGACTCACTCGGACAAAGGTCATCCACTGCATGACAACAGGCACGAGGAGGAGCAACAAAATCCCCAGGGCCTGGGCAAGGACAAAAACTACAGAGTACAAAATAAATTTATTCAGGCCAGTATTTCCACTACAGTTTTAATCCACTTCCAATGCACTTCTGTTTCCCTGATGCATTCTGGAGAGTGGTTTAAGGGCAGTTCTAACAGCTTTCAGATTCTGTAACTATACTCCACCCCCCACCCCTGCAGAATGCATTGAGGGAATAGAAGTGCATTGAAAACAGTTTAAAGCTGTAGTGGAAATGTAACCCATAAAGCACGTACATGTATACTACAAGTGAAACTTGCACCTTCAGACTAGCAGAAGGTCACCACCTTCTCCGAATTCCAAGGTCCCAATAGCTCCACCCAGGGCAGTATTACCCTATTAGGCTGAGTAGGCTGAAGCCTTGGGGCCCCACAAGGGCTAAGGCTCATCAAGGTGGCATGTCAATAAATCAGCCTAAGGCATGGGTCTTCAGATCTGGCCCCTGGGGACTCCCCATCCAGCCCGCCAACCCTCCAGATGGCAAGAGACTATATCAAGTCTGACATTGCAAAAGCAAGGCTTGCAGAGCTCTCTGCAAGAACCACATGGGGCAAGCCCCACCTCCAGGGACCAAGACGGGCTGCACTTGGAGGCTGCATTGCTGGGGAGCCTGGGTCCGCTTGTGAGGGTTTTTCCCCTCTTTGGGGCAGTGATATTCAAACTTTTTAGACCGGGACCCACTTTTTAGAATGGCACTCAGGTCAGGACCCACCAGAAGTGATGTCATTCACCTGGCAGTGATGCTATGGCAGGAAGTGACTTCATCAAGCAGGAAGTGCTGTCATTGTAACATAAAATGACTCCTGAAATGCAAAGTGGCATTTTTGGACTGCAGCAATTGAAACATCCCTGCCAGAAAGCAAGATTTGGATAAAATATTATGTAAAAGTGGTCAACCAAATTTAAAAATTTAAAAAGCCCTCACTTTAAAACTGTAACTCTTATCACTCACAAAAGGAATATAACAAGGTCTGCAGCTTCCAAGATGGCTGCTCCCAGCTTTCCGTGACCCACCTGATATCCCGACCCATAGTTTGAATAACACTGCTTTGGGGCGTAACTTAGGAGTGCCTGGCTCCGCTGTTTCTTGCCACCCAGACTTCTGCCTGAGTTTCTTCTGTTTTAGGAGTGGGGGTGGGTGGGGTGCTTCTATGCAAATCTGGGGTCATTTGTGAGAAGTCCACCTGCGGCTGGATTGCCTAAGGTTGGGGGTTGGCTGCAAAGATGGGCTTGTGTGTGTGTTTGTGTGTTGTAACAAGGCAATAGACGGGGAAACATGATGCATTAGCGGAGCTGCAGAGGCCTTATTTGTAAAGCCCAGAGGAGAACCATGCCCGCCTGCCTGCCCGTCCACCAGGATCTTCCATTTAGTGTGGCAGAAGCTTTCCCGAAGAGTTTCGGAGGGGGCCCAACGTATGTGAAAGCCAGGGGCCCCGCACTGGTTAATACGGCCCTGCCACCCCTCCTCCTAGTTTAGTGTGTGTTCAGAACACATGGCCTTGGCTTAAGTCTATGTGTGTTTTGGCGTTGTCTGAAGGTGAAATTAACAGTATGGAGCAGTGGTTCTCAACCCTTTTAGACAGGGAATGACACTTTTTGGAATGGCACTTGTGTTTGGACCCACCAGAAGTGATGTCATCAAGCGGGAAGTGCCATCATTGTGACATAATCAGATGATACCCCTGGAATGCAAACTGGCATTCTTGGACTGCAACAATTGTACAACCATGAAACATTCCTGGCGGAAAGCAAGATTAGGACAAATATTACATAAAAGCACTGAACTAAAACCAATTTTTTTTAAAACCCTTACTTGAAAATTCAAACTGTTTTAAACACACAAGAAATATAGCAAAAGTGAGCCCTGCAGCTTCCAAGATGATGGCTTTCAGCTTTCCACAACCCACCTGACATCAGGTCCCGACCCACCGAGTGGATCCCAACCCCCAGGCTGAGAAACACTGAAATGGAGTACAAAATCTGAAGCACAGAAAAGAAAAACAGAAAAACTTTCAGGCAAGTTTATTTTATCTGGGGTTTCACAATCATCACAAAGTAATGAGGGAGATAGTTGAAGCCAGTCCTATTATATTATTAGACAAAATATTTCATAATATTACAAAAAAGCAAATGAGATGTAATATTATTAGACGAAAAAGCAAATGAGGACTTTGCTGAGGGAGAAGGGCAGTAGCACTTCTCAAAGTAAAGAATTCCTTGTTCTGATAAGTTTCAGTCATGCTCATTTCATTAAGCAGATGATGGCCAGAAATAAGCACTTCATTCTCATGTAGGAACTCGTTAGCTGCAAATGACAGAAGAGAAAATGTGCAAATCTTGATCATATTTTCAAGGTATGGCTCAATTATCAGCCATGCCAGCCTTTCAGCCGTGCTGCTTTTGCTGTTGAGATCCTAAGTGTTCCTATCAATCAGATGTTACTATGTTAAAAACAGGTTTTTAATGACATCACTTTCTGCTTAGTGATGTCACTTCTGGCCCTCGCGCGATTCGGCCCTCTGTATGAAACTCTGAATTGATCCAGGCCCTTCAACTTCAGCTCTCCAGCTTGCAGGCTGCTCCTCAATGTGGAGCTGAGCAACACCAGATGGGAAGTTCAGCCCAGTGGCATAGCTAAGGCGGAGCCAGGGGATTCATTGCCCCCATGGGCCACATCTCGAGGGGGTGTCAGAAGGTGCCTGGAGGCCTGAGAAAGGCATTTTTGCAAAAAAACCAGGAGGCCTTCTGAGGTTCGGGGAGAGGGCTGTCTGAGGGGTATGGGCACGCTACGTCTACTCAGAAGTAAATTCCAGTGTGTTCAGTGTGATTTACTCCCAGGAAAGTGTGATCAGCAACCACAGACAGCAATCCCCACCCCAGCCCTGTGAAATCCACAGAGTTCCACAAGCGATATACTGATGGATAGTTGCCAACACTTGCCCTGAAAAAGGAGTCCTCGAGAGTCCTCCTCTGATCCCAGACATCGTTGGACACCTTCGTCCATCTTGGAGAAACCTCCAGCCTCTGCGCTGCCCGGGGAAAGTGGGTTTGTGCCGGGTGGTACCGGGGGTGGGAGGAGGGCTTTCCGGGGGCGTTTTTGGGAGGGGGAGGGCGGAACCTGCGGCAGGAGGGGGTGGGGTCTGCGGTGGCAGCGCATGCTGTATCCTCCCTCCCATCCCTGGCAGCCTGAGATGGGTGCTGGGATTTGCAACCGCCAAAGAGTGGACAGAGGTCTGAAGAGCCCCACAGGCAGGCTGGGGCTCGGCACGGGGCAAGGGTGACCCCCAGCAGCAGCCGCCTCCTCTGCACTAGGTACAGCTGGCCGGCCTGCACCCACGGCCTTCCCCTGCTCCGCCCACTCAGCCTTCCTCCCTCGCCCCAGCCTGGGAAACAATTCAGGAGGGGGAGGGACTGGCCACCCTGCGCAACACGTCTGGGGCACGATTCACAGCGCTTCTTTGGGGCTGCATGTCGTGTCCCGTCCCCGTCCCCCCCGAGTTTCCCCTTGTATTATTATCCAGTCCAGAGCAAGCAACGAACTCTGCAGTCGGAACAGCTTGTTACTGGCTCCGAGGGGCCCTTTCTGCCGTTCCTGCCCAGGAAAAGAGAAGCCGGGGCGGGCAGAGGCCGCGAGGCCGGGCAAGGGGTTCTTGGCCCCCCACTCTCTTGACAACTACCCTGCGTGATAGGCTGGGCTGAGAGGAGGCAGCTGGTCCGAGGCCTGCCCGGTGGGCTTCACGGCCGGGTCGGGATTTGGACCCGCGCCTACGCCGAGCGTCGCTGCACCCCGCGGGGCCCTGCGGCAGTCAACGCTTCACAGACCCTGCGCTGGTTGTACTGCGTGGTCAGAGCAAAGTCACTCACGCAAATGACTCGGTGCAGAAGGTAAGCTGGGGGGGGGAACGGAGGATGTTGTGGGCTTGTCAGGCCATTCGGTTGCTCTTCCTTTCCCCTGACTCTTGGGACTCGGGGGGGGGGGGCTTTACGGCTTCCTAGCCATGACTCTAAGCGGCTCCAATCGCCCTGCGCACAGAAGCCTGCCTTGGGGCACGGGAAAGGTGGGATCCTGACCCAGAGAAGCCAAGGGCAGTCGGCCGTCCCATCCAGCTGGCAGGGGGAATCTATGCCCTCACTGCCCAGAGTGGCTCTGACCACGAGTAGGAGGGTTGCTTGCATGGCGCATTGTGACGCCCGCAGTACTTATCGCACCAAAATCCCCTGGCGACACTACTGACAATGTCAATTGTTTCCCAGGAACAAGGAGGAGGACAGGACTCAGTATTCCAAGTTACACAATGTTAATTCAGAGCCAGGCTTGCCAACCAGAAGCTGCCTTGGTTGCCATGCGAAGCAAGGCGAAAAAGGAAACGGATCAAGATGTTGTAACGATGCTGCCCAGCCACATTTCCAACGCTAGGTGGAGGCAGTGTTTCAAGAACAGTGTTCCTTCATGCTGACTTCTGTAGCATTTCCCAGTTTGCCAAATGTTCCCCATGCAATGTGCATGTGCCATGAAACAAGGTCTGTCCTTTGATGAGGCTGCGTGAGGCAGACGTCTTGGACATCAGATTGTGTGTGTGTGTGTGTGTGTGTGTGTGTGTGTGTTCCCAACTCTGTCCATTTCCTGCCTCTCTCCCTTCTCTCCCCTCCACCCTGGAAAAGAGAAAAGGGAGATGAAGTAGAAGAGGAGAGGGGGAAGCGAAAGTATTGAACCGTTCTAGCCTACCACTCTCCTGTCCCCCCACACGTCCTCTCTAGCCCACCACTTTCATCTCCATGCTTCCTCATTTGTACTACCTTTCCAATCCAGGGAGCAGAATGTGTAAGAGGTTCGCACATCACCATCCTCTAAGGGGAGCAGCATTTGGTACAGCACCTCAGGCATCAGAAGGCCTTGGAGCAACCCGGGCTGCAGCAATGCAATGTATCTATTTTGAGGCTTAAAAGGTAAAGGTTAGGTAAAGGTTTCCTATGACTGAATGGTCTAATCATGACTGACTGTAGGGGGCGGTGCTTATCTCCATTTCTAAGCCGAAGAGCCAGCGTTTGTCCGAGGAATTGTCCGTTTGTCATGTGGCCAGCATGACTCTACGCCATAGCGCATGGAACGCCGTTACCTTCCCACCGAAGTGGTACCTGTTTATCTACTCACATTTTTACATGCTTTTGAACTGCTAGGTTGGCAGGAGCTGGGACAAGCAACGGGAGCTCACTCCATCACGCAGTCTTGAACTGCCAACCTTAAGGTCAGCAAGTTCAGCAACAGCAGTTTAACCCGCAGCGCCACCATGTCAAGGCTACCCAGCAGCCAAATCCAAAGTCCTCATCTGCATGCAGTTTACATGCCTTTTGCATGTCTATCCACATGCATGTGGACCTCTCTGATCCCGTGAATCACTCCCCCCCCCAAAAAAAAATCCTGTCCACTGTGGTCATGCATACATCCATAGAAGAACTGTAGACATACGGACAATAAACAAGACCACTTATTTGAAGGTGAAAGCCCAAACTGCATGTTCTGAGTTGGGGAAGTGGGGAGTGTATGGGTTTGGAATTCTCAGTCTCATTTTTTTCCTTTGAAATGTAGGCATGGAGGGGAGGCTATTTGTGGAATGGACAGGGCACAAGTGGAGGCACAACCAGACATGTCATGTAGAGGGTACGCGGGGGTACGCGAGTACCCGTTCCTAGGATTAGGGCTGGCCCTGCCCATTCGTCGACTCCATCAGCGCTCCGCTCCTCCCCCTGCAACGTTTGAGTTGCCTGCACGTTCTCAAAGCCAGGCAGGCAAGCAGGCAGGCAGGCACAATGCGCCATGCAAGCAACCTGGGGCTGCCTCCTGAGGAGGCGCGGCGGTTCCTGGGGGGGGGAATCGGTAGCCCGTGCGGTGGCCCCGGGGAAGGCCCAGGACTCCCGGGCCTTCTCCTGGGCTGCCGCGCGGCCTAACGAGGAGGCATGGCAGTTCCTGGGGGCAGTTCCTGGGTGCCGGCTATGACCTCACCTCCAGTGGGTGGGCCCCGACACAAGTGCCGATCAAAAGTGAGTACCTGTTGCTAAATCATTTAGATGCCATTACTGGGCACAACTGATGCTACCGCAGTGTCTCAACGCAAAACAGCTCCAGCAGTGCAGGCTTTTGAAGGAAACAATTACATGGGGGAAGTCCTATCATGGAGCTCTGATGAAACTTGTAATTTTGTTTTAAATACTCAGGCAGGGCAGGCCTGGCTGGGGGGGAGGCTCCAATCGAGGAAGCACTTAGGATGCTGACTGTTGTCCCAAGAGGTAAGGGGGGAGCAGCAGTTAACATGCTCCCTTAAGTACTAGGAAGTCTCTGTGCCCAGAAGTTTTCAGGGGCAAGGGATGGTAGCTACAAGGGTGGTAGTGCGGTATGTATTGCAGGTGCTGCAACGTGCTATGTAAGTGGCCTCTCCCACTTGCCATCCGAGCCATTCTGGGCAGCACTGGCAATTGCTGTTGCTGCCCAGAATGGCTCCATTGGTGAATGGGAGGGGCTGCTTACACAGCACATTGCAGTGCCTGCAATACTTACTACGGCACCCTCTTGTAGCTATGATACTGGGGATGGAAATTACTAGTCAGAAGGGTGTTCACACATGATGTGGCAAGGAAACGTTTTGCTGTGTGCACCTGGAACGCGGGAAAAATGGGGCTTAACTCTTTTAAATCAATGCATAAACAACCTCCATGCTTCTTGGTTCACAGATGAAAGTTTCCATCTTATTTATTTATTATTTATTTATTCAATTTCTATCCCGCCTTTCTGCCCGAGGGCACCCAAGGCGGCTTACAACATTAAAAGGCAGTACAACAAACCACAATATGTACAATTAAAACAATATTAAAAACAATATTAAAACATTTAAAAAACAATATCAATGTCAAACAATATCAATATCAAATATTAAAAACAAAAACAATATCAAAAACAATATTAAAACAATATTAAAACAGTTAACATTTTAAAAACAGCAAGCCCCGTGGATCCCACAATTTAAAAAATAGAATGTAAAAAAATGCCAGCCTGCCTGTCAACAGTTAAAGGCTTATTTGAATAAAAAAAGTCTTCAGCCCCCGCCAGAATGTTGCCAAAGAGGGAGCAGTTCTTAATTCTAAGGGGAGGGTATTTCAAAGTCGGGGGGCCACCACCGAGAAGGCCCTCTTCCTGGCCGCCACCCCTCTCACCTCTCCTGGTGGCAGCACAGTCAAAAGGGCCCCCCCTCCCGATGACCTAAGAGTACGGGCAGGATTATATGGAAGGAGGCAGTCCCTGAAATACCCGGACCTGAGCCGTAAAGGGCTTTAAAGGTCAAAACCAGCACTTTGAATCGGGCCCGGAAAGGAACTGGCAGCCAGTGTAGCCGCCGAAGCAACGGCCCGACAGAGTCGAACCGACGAGCCCCAGCAACCACACAAGCAGCCGCGTTCTGCACTAGTCACAGTTTCTGGACCGTCTTCAGAGGCAGCCCCACGTAGAGCGCGTTGCAGTAGTCTAATCTGAATGTCACTGTGGCCAGGCCTACCTATCTTCAAAGTGTTTCATAGCTCCTGGCCCCCCAATGGCCAGAAATGGCCATCTTGGAAGCAATTCAGCGGGGTGTGCAATAACATGATGATGTCGTGGGGTCACCACAATGACCACCAGTTCTGGATGCCATATGCCACTTCTGGTGAGTATGGGGGGTGATACCCACCAGGGGTGATGCCCGACTGGCAAAGCCACTGTATAGAGCAGCGATTTTCAACCAGCATGCCCTGGTACATTGGTGTGCCACAAATGGTCTGCAGGTGTGTCATGGAAGTTTGGGGAAGGGTCATTTATTAGTAGGGCCATTGAGGGATGTGTGCTCTTGGCCAGCAGTGAGATGTGCCTTGTCAATTGTCAAAAGCTGATGGTGTGCCTTGAGAATTTTAGCACCCTGTCAGAATGCCGTGAAATGAAAAAGGTTGAAAATTGCTGGCATAGGGGGTCATTGATTTAAGGAGATTGTGCGGGTTAGACTTGGAAATGTTTGCATTACAGTCAATTATTTCAAATCAGATAAAATATTTGATAAGAGCCACTTCATAAAACCAATTAAAACACACACACACACACACACACACACACACACACACACACTGATTTATTAAAACAAAACCCAACCCTGCTTTTTAGTTTCTCCCCCCTATGAAAATTCTGTCTTTGATTATTCTGTCCTGTGTTATCTCATTCACATGTGCAAGTCATGGTTTGCTGGGTCACATGCAAAGACTAAAGACTTAGTCTTTTCTAAGTCCCGAAAAACATATAACTGGGTCTTCAATGGACGTTTAATTGAACAGGTGAGGACCTTCAAATACTTGGGATTACTATTCTCAGCCAATAGCTCTTGGGCTGGCCATCGTCGTATGGCACAAACGACAGCCAAAATATCCTCATTGGCAATTTCCAGATTCTTCTATAACAAAGGGGGCCGCCTAATTCCGGCTGCCCTCAAAATATTCAATTCCAAATCTATTTCCCAAGCCCTCTACGGAATCCCTATCTGGATCAATGCATATCATAAATCATTAGAAATTTTTCAATCAGTCTTTTTGAGAAGAATCATGGCCATGCCAAACTGCGTCCCCTATGAGGCTTTATGTCTCGAGACGGGACAACTCCCAGTCGAGAATGTTGCTTGGTACAGAACTTGTAAATACTGGCTAAGAGTGTATTTCGATACCTCTCAAACAAGCCTACTATATTATCTAAAAAAAGATCGCTGCCCCCCTGCTGATGGTTGGCTTAGGAAGATCAAACAGATCGGCCTAGATCCGGACATCCTAGGGACTCTCCCGTTCCAGGCTGCCCTAAGAACTGTTAGACAAAGGCTGGCTGACATCAACTCACAAGACCTATTAAGAGCCGCTAATAGATCTTGCTCACCTTTGTTCTGGAATCTTCCTTTGGTAGTAGGCAGGCCACCGGTTTACATTTCTCTATTGTATAATCCTGAAGTTAGAAGGGCGATTTCTTTGGCCCGCTGTAATTCAATCCCCTCGGCGGTGCTAACGGGCCGATTCAACAATATTCCCTTTAATGACAGATTATGTCCTTGCCCGATGAATGCTGTAGAGACGCTACCCCATATCTTTTTCCACTGCCCATTCCATTCGGCCGCGAGGGATAAATTTTTTGCCTCTCTCCCACAACAAAAGCCCTGGCTTTTCGATGAAGCCTATCTTAGTTCTATTTTACAGTGGACGGATGAGATTTCTTTGACTGCTCTTGGCAAATTTTTGTTGGATATAATTAAGATTAATACAGCCCGAGAGTCCAATTTAAAGTTTTAGTGTTTTAGGGGACGTTCCTAAAATTGTATTTTGCACCTTGTGTATGTTTGTTTGTGTTTGTTATGCCAATAAAGGTATCTATCTATCAAACAGCAATTCCATACTCTTAAAATATTACATGTCATCTAAAAGCAATTAAGTGGGAGCAAGAGGACCGAGAAGAGCAAATTAAAGCACCTGAAAAATCTTGCTTAAACATGAAATTCTTGCACACCTTTGCAAATACCTGGCAGAGGAACAAATGTTGGCAAACTGTACTGAGCAGCTGCTTGCTTGGCATTACTTGAAGACCCAGCCCAGGCATCGAGTACAGTAGTCGGAGATGACCTGTCTCCTGTAAAGCTTGCAGAGAAGTTCCTTTCCAAATAAACAAATCCTGCCTTCCCTTCAGTTTCTCCTCTCCTCTGATTGGACGTGGTCCATTACTGGTCTTGGCAAATCAGAGATGTCAGAGGAGTGGCCAAAAGGATCTTCTTGCTCTGAATGCTTGGACTGAGTATATGAATTGGTCCAACTAGTGATTTGGTCAAATTGCTGGGAGCCCTGGGAAAAGCCCTACATGGAACTTCCCATGACACCCACTGTCTGATAGCTGTTCCTGCCTTGATATTGAGGGTTCAGATTTGGCCTGGCCAAGGTAGGCACTCTGATGGTCATGGGTTTTAGTGACCCACCTAGCTTGGCTTCTCATGCCATCCCTGGATCCAGGTGTGCACCAGTTTACATCCAATATAATAAGGAAAATGTCATGGTTTAAGATGCTTCAGGCTGCACTGGTCAGTGTTTCTCAGACTGTGGGTCAAGACCCACTAGGTGGGCCATGAGCCAATTTCAGGTGGGTCTCCATTCATTTAAACGTGCATTTCATTTTTACTGTACTAGACTTGATACTGCCATGGTATGTGACATAGGCGCTAGATGGCTAGGACTGGACGTGGAAATTCTGGTCTGAGTCTCAGCCATATGAAGCTTGTTAGCTTGCTTAGGCAGAGGCTGCAGACTTCCCAGATCCACCAAATGGGCTAATGAGAGTCAGGCTGGTGTGGTGGTTTGGGAGTTGGACTTAGAACTGGAAGATCCAGGTTCAAATCCCTGCTCAGCCATGAAGTTTCCTGGGGTGACTTTGGACCAGGCACTGTCTCTCAGCCTCACCTACCTCACAGGGTTGTTGTAAAGACAAAAAGGTGGGAAGGAACTGAGCTCCTTGGAGGAATGTTGGTATATAAAAACCATTAGGAGTGTGCATTTTTCTGCACTGTGTTTTTCCACTTGCATTCAGTAGTAAAGACTGCAGCTTGTTATCCGTTGGCAAAGGGCACACACGTTTTGTAAAGAATGTTGCAGATTTTCTCTACTTCCAGGTGCAGCTTGACTAGGAGACCGACTCAAGCCGCAGATTGGTGGAGGGAAGCAGTAGTGCCAGCAGAAGGGGGTGGCAAGTACTGCAGGCACCACAACGCACTGTGTAAGCAGCTCTTCCCACTCACCTGCAGTACTTACTGTGCCACCTCTTTCTCTGGCTATGCTTCTGGGGGGGGGGGGAGGTTAAGATCTTCCCCGCCCATATCCATTGCTGCAACATGTTCTCATGCTCCTTGGAGTCAAAAAATGCAAAGGAGCAGAAAAGTAGGAGCGAATGTGGGCCGGAGCAGGGGGCTCCAAACTGTTTGGCTCATGGGCCACATCGTATTTGTGACACAGTGTGGAGGGCTGGAAACTGAGTAAATAATGCATAAATAATGCATAAATTTATGCATTTATGGCCAGGAGGTGTGGACTGTTGGTTGAGCTGCTGGTACTGCCTGAAGCTAAGCAGGAAAATCTGTGGTTTGCTTTTGGATGGGAGACAGATGCCAGGCTGTGACAAGCTGCAGTACCTGTGGTGGAAGAACAGAGTTGCTGTGGAGCTGATTACTCACCGCTACTGAGAGTTGCGGTGGAGTGTGTGAGGAGGCGAGCCGGCAAAGAAGGGAATACAACCTTGAGGACCTGTCCAGGCTTGACTTGCGATTGCCTGCTGAGGCTTGATGGCAGGCAGCCAAAGGAGAGAACCACACTGTGAAGGCTACATCTGGGACTGAGGATTTGGCGGATCACAAGAATACGGTAGATTTGTAAAAACCCCATTGAAAAAAATGGTGGTTGAGACTAGCCTGCTCATGTACGCTGCCTTGGGCGTTTGCTTCGGCATGGGAAAGGCGGGGTATAAATTCTTCAAATAAATAAATAAAATAAATAAATGGAGAACTGATGGGCCGAGAGTTTGACTGAACACAGTAAGTGGGTGGAGGGAAAGGAGGAGGGGAGCAAAACTGACTTGAAAAAGGAGAGGAACAAAACATCCAGCAACCTACAATGCAAATCACAAATGTTGTTTGGTCTCAGTTTCTGCCCCACATAAGTTTGATGTACTGTAGACATTATTTTTGTACTCTAGGTCGTCTTACAGCATCAGGATATCTCTTTCACCACTAGAGGTGCTGAATGTAATGCAATGTAACGGAACAATTTCTTTCCATTCCACTGCATTCCATTCAGCACCACTAGCGGCTGAATGCAGTATACACCCAGTTCATAACCCGGAAGTCTGTCTTTCGAGCTATTTTTAGTTCTAAGAGGCTGAGGAAGATGCAGGTGTCCTGTGTGCTCCCTGTGGGATCTGGTGGGCCACTGTGAGATACAGGAAGCTGGACTGGATGGCCCTTTGGCCTGATCACTAGAGCAGGCTCTTCTAGGAACCCTGAGGGCCAGATAAAATCCTCCAGAGGGCTGGATGTGGCCTGTTGCCAGGATTTGGAGACCCCTGGCTTAGAGGGTGGCAGATGCTCTCAAAGAAGTTGAAGGTGGGGCTGCATCTGGAGTACCGTGCACAGTTCTGCTGGCTGCACCTCAAGCAGGATGTTTTGGAACCAGAAAACACGGCCAAGAGCGTGGCGTGGAAGGAGCAGGGCTAGAGAGAGATTCAGGGTGGACAAAACGGGGTGCTGAATGTCCCTGAGGATCCAGCATCCATGAACTTGACTCACCACAGATGCTGTTAGGACTGGGGAAAAGCCAGTTCCCACTTGCAAGTGGAAGTGCTGCAAATCCACGTATGGGGGGGGGCTTGGAATGTACCCCCTGCACATAAAAAGGGCAGGCTGTACTTCTTTACACAGCATGTTGCTGGTCTGTTGCATTTGCTGCCCCAAGATGTGCTTGTTCAGTTGCTAAGTTGTGTCCGACTCTTCGCGACCCCCTGGACCACAGCACGCCAGGCCTCCCTGTCCTCCACTAGCTTCCTGAGTTCGCCCAATTTCATGTTCATTGCTTTGGTGACACTCTCTAACCATCTCATCCTCTGCCACCCCCTTCTCCTTTTGCCTTCCGTCTTTCCCAGCAGGAGGGTCTTTTCTAAAGAGTCCTCTCTTCTCATGAGGGGGCCAAAGTATTGGAGCTTCAGCTTCAGGATTTGTCCTTCGAGGGAGCAATCAGGCTTGACTTCCTGGAGGATTGACCCATTGGATCTCGGATCTCCTTGCAGTCCAGGGGACTCTCAAGAGTCTTCTCCAACACCATAATTCGAAAGCATCTATTCTTCGGTGCTCTGCCTTCCTTATGGTCCAGCTCTCACAGCCATACATGATTACTGGGAAAACCATCGCTTTCACTATGCGAACCTTTGTTGGCAGGGTGATCTCGGCTTTTTATTAAGTTGTCTAGGTTTGCCATAGCTTTCCTCCCAAGAAGTAAATGTCTTTTAATTTCATGGCTGCAGTCACCATCTGCAGTGATCTTGGAGCCCAGGAAGATAAAGTCTGTCACTGCTTCCATTTCTTCCCCTTCTATTTGCCAGGAAGTGATGGGAGTGGTTGCCATGATCTTAGTTTTTTTAATGTTGAGCTTCAAGTTAATTTTGGCACTTTCCTTTCACCCTCGTCAGCAGCTTCTTTAGGTCTTCCTCACTTTCTGCCATTAGGCTGGTGCTGGTGGTTATTAGCTCCGACGACTTGAAAAGGGCACTAGACCAGAGGCCCATCAATGGCTACGAGTCAGGACAGCCAGGCGCTACCTCTGGGCTCAGCAGCGAGCTGCCTCTGCCTGCCAGTCACCAGGGAGCGACAGTGGGAGAGAAGCTTGCCTTCAGCCCCTGCGAATGTGCTTCCCGCTGGGCCACTATGGGAGTGAGGAGGCTGGATCCTTATCCAGTTTTACGTGCCTTTCCATGGACATGTAACCTTGAATTATTTACAATAAACTATGTATATATATCTTTTCAAGCTGTGTTTCATTTGAGTACAAAGGAACTGGGGTTCTACTGATCCGGCTTGGCTGCCTGTTCAGCCTGTGACTAAATAGAGTTTGTTAGACCAGAGACTTGGGACCGACCTGGGTCTCTGGGTGGTGGGAATCTAGAGCCTGCACGAGCCAGGCTGAGCCCACAGGCCTTCAGGCGCCCTGGACCTGGATTGCCCTGGCTGTCTCAAGGTGGGCAGTGGCACTAAGAAATGGGCACAACACTCCTGTTAGCATCTGAGCGCATCAGCTGGAGCCAGGCTAGAAACCTGCACTTGATGGTTGAGATCGCCAGGAACGGTCAGGACTATTTGGGACCAGCAGTCTTGACTCTGGCTGTGTGTTAAGTGTCCGAAGAGCACTTGGAAGAGCTGCTTGGGGAATAAGTTGGGAGCTGCACGCCTGACGCCTGACCCACTGGGGACAGTGGACGCAGTGGATCAAGGGTGTGTCAGAAACACCATGATCCGGGGCAGTGGCATAGCTACAGGGGCACAGTGGGGTAAGCAGAGCAGGCACTGCAATGCTCCTGTGCACTGTCATCACTCCCTGGAATGGCTCTGATGGTGAGCGGAGGGGCCACTTACTCAGCGCATTGCAGAGCCTGCAGTATTTACTGTGTTCCTGTACGTGAGAGGGGTCTTCTTCCATGGCCCCCTTGGATCTGCTTCAGCAGGGATGTTCTTCTGTTCCACTCCAGCCCCCTCTGCTGTTTTGATTCCAGAGACTGGGAGGAATGGAGATAGCAGTTGGGACTGCCCCACCATCTGGTACATGGGTGGCATATTGGGCATGCCGCCTCAGGCACTCAAGGTCCCGGGCCAGCTGGGGGCCGGCACTCCCTCTCGCTTGTGTTTCCGACTGCGATCAGTGACAGATCCTCTCTGAGTCTGAAGATTTCTCCCTGACAATGCAAAACCAGGGAGGTCAGCCAGGAAGCCAACTGGCTTGCAAACCCTGACCCTGAAGGCTTTGGGCACCCAAGAGAGAGGTGTCTTGAAGCTCACATTTACAGCTAGGAACACACAGTTTCCCTGTTCCCAAGAGTTTGCTGGGAACAGGTAATGGTGGGAAACACAAAGAGTTTCCAACAGCTTTAAAGCAGTACCATGCGTAACAAATGGCCCGACTGAATTTATGTTTTCATTCACAGCAGCAGAAGTGCACAGTCCTAGTGGAAGCGCACGGCACATGCAAAGCAGGGAGGCCACTGAAAGTGGCACCCCCATAGTGAGCTCTCCCTCCGTCCCTTGCCAAAGGTAGATGTGTTTAGCCTGTCATTATACCTGCAAACATGTAATTCATGTGTCAAGACCACAAGTCATAACAACTGTAAAAGCAAAGAACAACAAAAACTCACAATTCCACCTATCACCAGAAAAATAACACCTGGCGCATTTTGCTTCCATGTTCTAATGCAGCATTTCTCAACTTCTGTTCCCTGCTGTACCATTTTTCATGGTCCACCTACTGGAAGGACCACTGGAAGTAACTGGGGATGGTGTCATTTCCAATTACTTCCAGATTAGAGGTCAGACACAATGCAACACACACTGTTGTTTGAGCACACAAAAAGCCCACACCGGAGCTCTGCCTGCTGGGCTTCCTACTGCTGCGTGCTGAGTTGCATTGCTGCTCTCGCTGCCGGGTACCACTGGTTGAGGAACACTGTTCTAATGCTCTTGGTAGTGCAATGTTTATGTTCAAACTCACATTTGACATTGCCTGTCAGGATGCCGTTGCACTGGACTGCGTTGTTTTACTGTCACCGGGGCGGGAGAGGGGACTAAGGAAGGCACCAAGAGAACACACATCTTATTGACTTCATGCCTCTGTATGAATACATGTTCATACAGTATTTGAATACTGTACTATTACATGTTACAGTAGCAAGGGGGTGGAATGTGACACGAGGATGCCATTTTCAGGGACACCTGTGTGACCTCAGCAACCTCCAGTCCCACCCAAATGAATAGGTGTAGCCTTCCAACCTGCCAGAGGGAGGACAAAGGGTCAGGCTCACCCCTCTGCTGCCCACTGCTGAACTTCTTTGAGCAGCGGCAGTCCTGGGAGCTTCCCTGCCCTGGGGCAAGCACCCAATCGGCCACCCCTGGGCCTGGAAGTATTTGTGGTGACCTCACTGCATTTACTTCCTGGAAGTGGTGCCTGCTTCCTCCGACAATTGGAAGAGTAGCCAAGCGCCACTTCTGGCAGCGCAAAGTCACTCCCTGGGAGCGGCCTCGCACCACTGCAGGGGGCACTTGGCTTTTCCAGCTGTCGGAGGAACTGAGCACTCCTTGCAGCACCACAAAGTTGCGCAGGGGGAGCAGCCGCATGCCGCTGCAAGGGGTGACTGTCCATGGCAGCAGGAAGGGGGTCGTGGTGTAACCCAGTGCAGGGTGGTGCCTGGGGGCATTTGCCCTCTAACCCCCCCTAGGTACACCACTGTCTGTGGGCCCTAGGAATCCACAGGGGGGTCAGTTCCATGACCCCCCCATACTGAAATCGGCTAATGCCGAAATCCGTGTGTGTGTGTGTGAGAGAGAGAGGGGGGGTCGTGGTGCTACAATGACTCACCTGGAGGCCCTGCTGGGCCCTCCAGAGGTTGCGCCAACCTCCCAGGTGCAACTGGAAGCAGTGGCGTCTCTACAGGGAGGGCAGAGCTCTAAGTCTTGCAAGGAGCCTTACCCTGTCATGTAAATCCTGCCTCTCCCTTGCTGCTGTAGCCAGTAAGCAACGCCGAGATGTTGCTGTTCCCTGCGAGGATTGGCTAAAACAGTGCAGGAAAGGAGTGATTTCCACTGCTAGGTAAGGCTCCTTGCAAAACTTAGAGCTCTGCCCTCCCTGTAGAGACGCCACTGACTGGAAGCCACTTCCAAGGGCGAGGACCTCCCAGCACCACAAAATCCCTCCTGGGCGTGAACCGAAAGTCACCTGTGTGGACTGGAAGTGGCTGCTGGGGGCATCCAAAGGCCCCATGGAACACAGGCTGGGCAACCATGGCCGTGACAAGGAGGGCCCTCTGTCCTCAAAGAAAAGGTACTCTCCACCATGTGCTCCGGCTCCCCAGGGGTGGCCGGTTCACGAGGTCTCAGGGAAGGTGGGCCCTGCCTCCAGGAGCCATCACTCCTCCCCCCCCCCACTCACCAGATTCAAAAAGGAAGAGGGGAACAGAGAAGGTGTGTGGTGGGCTAGAGACCCCCCTCCTCTCCGCCACACTTCCTCTTCTGTCCAACCCAGAAGGTGGGAGGAGGAGCAATGGGGTGGGGTGCGCTGCCAAGTCAGGAAGGGACCCACCTTTGGCCTGCTGCTGTGGAAGGCTGGACGCGAGAAAGAAAGAAAGAAGAATGCAAGGCAGAAATTAACTCCTCCGCTTGCAACCACCATAGAATCGTAGCGCTCAGAAGCTGGCGGTCGCAGGAAGCCGTCTAGCCCACCCCCCTGCTCAGCACAGGAACTGAAGCATCGCTGGCAGGAGGTGGCCGTTCGGTCTCTGCTTGCAAACCTTCAGCCAAGGAGGGCCTGGAACTCCCAGCAGAACGGCCCCAGGCTAGCCAGAGCAGGCACACGGGCATTTCTGACTGCACACCCCTAGGCAGGTCTACTCAGAAGTCAGTCCCATTGTGTTCAATGGCAAGTGTGTATCGGACTGCAGCTTTAGGGTCCGATCCTAATGGCCCAATCGCCAGCTGTACATCCAGCCCGCCAACTGAAAGTGTTGTGAACATGCCATCGAGCGCATTTGTGACACCTGGAGATCCGGCGCTGGGGGGTGCTAGCATGCGCACAGCCACAGCGCTGTGAGGACGGGCCCCCAGTGTTCCAGCAGTGCCAGCGACCGGTGTGTTGGGGGCACGGGGGAGGCGGGGAAGGGGAGGAACTGGGTGGGGGAGGAGCGGCCCCGTGCAGGGGTCCTGGCGGTGGCTCCCCCTGCCGCAGCTTTTCCCCTGCCTCAGGCCAGGCACCCCAACAAGGGGCTGCTCTGGTCAGGGCCAGCAAAATAGCTGGCGGTGATTCAAGGAGTCCCACTGCAGGGCGGGAGGGCTTTCCCTGGGGGAAGGGGGTGAACGTCCCCTTCTTCTGCAGAGACCCCAGTGGCTAGCGCTGCTCCTATGGGAGCCGGACAGCTCAGGGTTGGGCTGTTAGTCATGGAAATGTTTCTTCCAGGTTGAAAGGGGGACGAGAAGAAGGTGCCACGTCAGAGCCCCATTTTCGCTCTGCTCTTGTTGTGTATAATTGCAGTGCACAACAAGCGTACTGCGTAGATGAACCTATTTCTGGGCATGTCCCATACCGGCTAGGCTTGGAGGAGGGCGATGTTCACCTCCTTGTTTGGAGAGATCAGGGTTTGGAGGAGTTCATGGCTTCGGGGCGCTGACAGCAGGAACATGTCTCAATGTGCCATGCATGTGTGCGCGCTCAGCTTTCACGTTATGTTGGCATGCACTCATCCCAAAAGAGAACCTTGCTGGAGTTCTGCTGGGAGGGTTTTGGCTTTTCTCAGCTAGGTGCGGCTCTTTGGTCTTCTGTTGGCTTGGAAGACAATGCCAAGCTTTGAAATGGAGAAGCCCCTATATTTGAGGGGGCGGCCAAGTGAATGGTGGAAGCTTATCGGGAGCTCAGAGCACCGGCCCATCTGTGAGGCTTGCCCGAGGCCGTCTATTGTCTCTCCTCTTCCATCCTGGGTTTGAAAAGGAAGAGGGGGGACGGAGCAGAAGGTGTGTGGCGGAGAATGTCATCTCCAAATTCAGGGAGTGAGAGGAGGAGGAGTGGCCACTGGTATTGGGAGGGGGGAATGAGCAAGGAGGCCTTGGACAGCCATTTTTTGAGAAGCGAGAGTGAAATTTGCCTTCAATTTTAATCCAGAACCAAATTGGGTCTCAGCTATTATATCTGAAGTGTTAAGAAATCCTGCAGCCAGGATTCCAGATTTGTGATGATTGCTCTGCAAATATAATAGTTTAATTTTTGGTACTTGGTGCTGTTTTGCGAGTGGATCAATTGCTGGCAGCCCAGAGCAACCTGCAATGATGCGATCGATGGATTCAACACGCTGACAAGGTTTGCAACGTCTGTCGCCAGCCTAATTGGGAGCGACACAATTGCTGCACTTGTTCGGGACCAGCCACTTGGATGGCAAACTTTAAGTGCCTCTGCGTGGGCCAGAAAGCAGTGCTGCAGGCAGACTCCTCTTTTCCTCACTCTATACCCCCAGTTCAGCGAGAGGTACAGATGCTGAGGAGGCCAGAGAGAGAGAAGACATTTCCTGAATCCTGCATTGTAAGATTTTCGAGCCATCTTTCAAATGTGCTGCTAGGGTGGCTTACAAGACAATCTGATTGGGGTGGGGTTTTGTCACAGTAAGTGGTTTGCAGGTGTTTTTAATTCACAGTGCAATCCTATACAGAGTGCAGCATCGACGCAACGTTGTTGCCAAGCAGCACCTCTGCGTCGGCGCTAGGGGCCAGCACTGCAGGTAGTGCTGGCCCCTTTGCGCCTGCGCTGTGCCTCCCTTGCGCCTGGTGAAGCCGACTGGCGCAGGGTAGGCACCATGTCGAGACGAGCGAGGGGATGGGTGGGCTGTGGGTGGGCCAGCAGGCGTGCTGCCCCGGGAGGGGGTGGGCTTGGGATTTGGCCACGAGGCCACATTCTAAGTCCATTCAGGAGGCTGTGCGGCCCCAATTCGGCATGGACTTTGCCGCATGAAGGCTCCAGTCTCCCCACGCAGAGGCAGGATATGGCACGGACCCATCGGCCACTCCAGCGCTGCTTAGGATTGTGCTCTCACTTCCCTTCCACTGTCCTGCTCCACAGTAGCTGTTTCAAGGAATGCAAATCTAAACCTGTTCACGGAAAACGAAGAACATAATAACCAGCGGCGTCATGCAGCCGGAATGCTGGGCGGGAGGAACGGGTGAGCGGCAGCCCGCCCGTTGCGTACCGCTCCGTTTCGCCGTCTTCCCCGCCCCCGGGG
>JAJKFI010000162.1:127118-142505 GCA_029204185.1 Lerista edwardsae | reverse complement strand
GGGGAAGACGGCAAAACGGACCGGAACACAACGGGCGGGCTGCCGCTCACCCGTTCCTCCCGCCCAGCGTTCCGGCTGCATGACGCTGCTGTGCAAGACTTTCCCAAGTGACCCATAGCACTTGGGGTCCTGCTAACTGGGCAAGAGGCACTTTTTCAAGTGGTGTCCTCTTATATTTAGCAGGGGGAGAGCAATTGTCCCTCTTCACCCCAGCACAGTGTCTTTCTCGTGGCTGTTGCTGGTGATGTTCTCCATCTTTTTAGATTGTGAGCCCTTTTGGGACAGGGACCCATTTAACTTTAATATTATTATTTGCCTGTAAACCGCTTTGTGAACTTTGTGTTGAAAAGCGGTATATAAATACTAGTGATTGATTGATTGATAGCAGTGGCACAGCTCTCTTCCCTGCTCCCATCAGGTTTCCTTGTGCATATGGAGCAGACACCAGTGTTTTAATTTTAAAAAACTGCTGCTCAACCCCAGGCAGAAGCAAGTCCCATTCATTCCGACAGGACTTATTCCCTGGACTGCAGCCCAGACCACTGCACTTATACCAGCCTTCTTGTGTGAGCCTATGCATGTTTACTCAAGAGTAGGTCTCAGTCTCCAGAGGAAATTATTCTCAGCCCTTCGTCAGTGCCAACATTCATATGATGCCATCCATCTGCTTGGCGCATGCCAAGGAATGAGAAGGTGGATCTGTGCCCTAGGGGCTCACAATCTAAAATCAGCAGAAGAGAGACTGCAGAGGAAGGAGGAGGGAAGTGGAAGCCAGGATAAACTACGGAAGGGCATGCAATGGCGTAACACACATGCACTTAGGCTCAGTATGTGCAGCGCTAATCAGAGCCAGCCTAAGACGCTTGGGTGGAACATCCAAATGGGCGTTTCCTTCTCATGCCATGGGTGGCATTGCTAGGAGGTGTGGGTGACACCACTGCAGCACCACTGGCCAAAATTGTGAAGATCTTGGTATTTTTGAATACTTGGTATTTTTGATAAATTATGTAACAGTTGATGAGTAATTTAACGCAGAATGCAGTGAAACAAACCATGTTGAAATATCTGTATACTATCAAAAGCTATAGCCAAATAACCAGAAAAAGAAAACACAACTGCATTAAGTAACAAAAAGTGGATTTTTTGTTACCAATGAGAACTGACCAATGAGACCAAGGCTCCAATCCTATCCAACTTCCCAGCATTGATGCAGCCCCTGGGTATGGGTACAAACATTCCTTGAGGAAGCCTCAGACTGCCCCCCCTCCGCAATATGCAATGCATGTCCCATTGGCACAAATACATCAGCACTGGGAAGTAGGAAAGGATTAGGCCCTAAAGGGCGCAATCTTAACCAACTGTCCAGCACTGGCATAGCTGTGCCAATGGGGCATGGGCTGCATCCTGCAGTGGAGTAGTAGTCACTGAGGCCTCCTCAAGGTAAGGGAATGTTGGTTCCCTTACCTTGGAGCTGGAAGGTCAGTTAGGATTGCACCCTGATTGTGCCAAAAGGTGTTATTTTGACATTGCAGAGAACCAACGAGGTATTAGTATGAGTCAACCTGTATCAGAGCTAATACAAAAACTCTTATTCAGTTGTGTGTCAACAAGTTGGCTACTGGTTTTTGTTGTTGTTGTTGTTGGTTACTGATTTGTTGAGTGACCTGTACCGGTATATATTAAAATAATAAATAAATAAATAATGTTGAGGCAGGGTCACACCCAGCGTCATCATTCAGCTGGAACGCTGGGCGGGGGGAACGGGTGAGCGGCAGCTCGCCCGTCGCGTTCTGGTCCGTTTCGCCGTCTTCCCCGCCCCCACGGGCTGCCGCTCACCCGTTCCCCCCGCCCAGCGTTCCGGCTGAATGACGACGCTGGTCACACCAGCCCTAGTGGTGCCACTGCATTGAGTTTGTATGATATTGTGACGCATTCTGTGTGGTCTGGTACAGGAGGAAGTCCCTCCTGGGGGTGACTCACAGCCCAATCTGAAACCGCCTGACCGCCTAGAAGCACAGCAGTAGCCAGGGGGCTACCGCTGCATCTTGTGGCAGCCAGGCGGCCGCAGGAGGCTCCGTGGGGGAAGAGGACGCTCGTTCCCTTTCCCAGCGAGAAAAATGCAGGGTGGGCAAGTGGTCTACTCATCTTTATGCTGGTTACTTAATGCCCCGGGGCCCTACACAGAGGTTGGGATCCCGCAGCAAGAGCCGCTGCGGGTCCCAATCCCCACTCCTCCCCTCCCCCCCACCCCGGAATGCCCTCCAGCCCTGCCTGGCGACCAGTGGACTCACCGCTCCCTGGCTTGCGGAGCTCCTTCCGGGCCATGGGGGGGGGCAGCAATTACTGCCGGCGCTGGAGGTACTTTTATGGCGCCTTGTATGACAGTGCCGCATTATACCGAGAAGTTTGGGGCCTCAGCGAGCTCTTGCGCAGGGTGACACGAGCCTGGTGCAGCCGCTGCATGTTGCGAATCCAGGGCCCAATCCGTGCACCACAGCCTGCCTGGCACTTGGCCCCCTCTTGGTTTGCGCAGTCCCAACAGCCAGCTAAAGAAAAGCAGAGCAGAGCAGAGGTGGCATCGTGTTCCTCAAGTGCTGCTGTATGTGTCTGACACATGACCTTCAATGGCCGCTGGACGGATGGGAAAAGTCAGCTTCCTCCAGGCAGCTCCAACTCAGCAGTGCACAACTTTCTCTTCCTAGCACTGTCCCTTCACAACCACAGGCTGGCAGAGGAGGGACCCTGGCCCAGTGAGCATTCTCATGGCGGATGGATTTGAACCCGAGTCCATGCACACCACCTGCAATACCGCCACACAGATAGTGTTCCCTCTGAATGAGTGAGCCAAGGGGTCTTAAAACTGGGAGGTGCTGAAGCTTGCAAAATGAGATGTCCGAAGGTGCCGGCCTCCCCAGAAGCCTAAGAAATTGTCTGACCTGGAGGCGTCACCTGTGAACTGCTGGGGTTGGTGGTGGATGTGGGAAAGGCATTTTGGGCATGCTTGGAGGTACTTGTTGCATCACATACCCTGGGACAGAATTCTGCTATGTGTGTGTGTGTGTGTGTGGGGGGGAGTCTCTGGCATCTGGATTTGACCCCATTGTGAAAGAAGAGGAGAAGATGGCCATGCAAATACCCTGCCGTTGAAAACATGGGCATACCCTGGTGGATCCCTCCCAATGCTACCTGTGCTCTTTAAGGCTCTTCCAGGTTTCTTCCCTGCCTTACCTGGAGATGCCAGGACTTGAAACTGGGACTTCCTGTGTGTAAAAAGGGCCACCGCTAGAACCCCTCTTGGGGAAACCAAACCCTGGCTCTTTTCTCACACCTGCCCTTAGTCTTGTTGGCATTCAGTAGCCCCAAGAACAGTAAGCCCCTGAGATCACCCTTACCTTGCCAGTCAGGGCAGCTGAGGGATGAGCAAGATGGTGCCTGAGATGAGACTTGAACTCAGAACACGCACAGCCCAACTGAGCGCTTGTTCATCGAGAAGCTCCACGGAGCCCACTCGGATTCTGCTTCCAAATAATGGCCTCGGAGATGGGACACTCCTCCTTGGGGGGGGGGCTAGACTTGCTGTCAGCGCATTTCATCAGCTCTCTTGATGGCAATGTTTCCCACCCTAAGGGTTTGGCCAAGGATTGGGCACCCAGTGCCCTCTGGGCAGATGCAGAGTGCATTTCTCTCCTAGCTGAGGGCCTGAGGTACTCCCTGCAAAGCACCTGGGACTTCAGGTGTGAGATGGCCGCTGCCTGAAACCTTGCTTTCTAGATGAAAAAGGCGAAGGAGGGAGGGCCGATCCAGCAGCCCGTTGGCGCTCAGCCAGGACGGGACCTTCGTGTACAGAGGCAGGCCACTTGCACACACAGGGGGAAGGGAGCAGCGTGCCAGCCCAAGCCTCCTGGTGACTGAGGAGGCATGCCAAATGCTCCCCCCCCCTTTGGCTTGGCCTCTGCCACTCCCTGGGTTGGAAGAGGAAGGCGGGTAGAGCGGAAGAGGAAGTGTGGAGGAGCCTGGTGTGCAAGCCTGTGCTGATGCTCTACCCACCTTTCTCTGCCCCTCCCTTCCTGTTCCAATCCAGGGAGTGGGAGAAGTCATGGCAGCCAGTGGGCACCTGGAGGTGGGCACCCCTGCCAATCTTATGCCTGAGGCGACCAGCTCAGTTGGCCTCAAGGATGGGCCAGCCCTGGTGACATAACAGGGCAGGGCAGTTCCTCACACCTCACTTGGTCGCCCCGTAGGAAGCACGGCACTGGGTTCAGACCCCTCCCCCCCTTTTGATCTCCCCTCCGCCGTGCGCGCGCTTCTCCCGGCAGCCATCGCCTGGCGAGGGAGGCAACGCACTCTGCACCTGCTCAGAAGCACTCCCGCTTGCGTGTCTCTTTTCGCCTTCGCGGCACTGCAGGCGCTGAAAACGGGCAGCCGTGGCGCGGCGTGGGGGCGCCCTGCCGGAGGCAGCTCCAGCCCCTGACGGTGAGTGAGGCGCTCCAGGCCCGGGAAGGCGCCGACTGAGGCAGCTCCGCAGCTGCATCGATTCGGATCAGCTCCCTCCTCGCGCCGCGCTCGGGCCGCCGCCACCGCCGCCGCTGCTGCTGCACGGCTAGTGGCCGCGCGGGGAGCACGGGAGCTGGGCAGACGCGCCGCCACCGCAGCAGCAGCAGCAGCAGCAGCACTGCTGCAGCGGAGGCGCCCTGCCTGGCCGTGCCCGCCCGCCCGCCCCGGTCGCTGTGTGCGGAGCGGCATGCGACGGCGGCCCGGCCTGCCCGGCACGCAGCAGAGAAGCGCGCCCTGAAGCCAGCGAGCGGCCGGCCGGCCCCCACCGCGTGCAGCCGCCGCCCCCTCCCGCGAAGGCGCGCTGTCCCGCCCGCCCGGCTGCCCCCTCGTGCCGTGCCGCGCGGCGCCCCCCCTCGTAGGGACCCGGCCCGGGCCGCCTCCTCGCCGCCGCCGCCGCCCCTTGGGGAGGGGGCGCTCCAGCCTGCCCGCCCGCCCGTCTGCCTGCCCGGGCCGCCTCCCCCCGCCAGGTGAAGCGCGGCAGCGCCGGGCAGGTCGTCGTCCGCCGCCGTCTTGGTCGCCGCCGCGGTGCTGCCGCAGCGCTGGCGGCTGCTCGTCGTCCTCGCCATGGCTCAGGCGGCCAAGCAGCTCAAGAAGATCAAAGACATCGAGGCGCAGGCCTTGGCCGAGCAGGAGAAGAAGGAGGAGGACAAGCGCAAGCGCCGGAACCGCTCGCGGGACCGCAAGAAGAAGGTGCGTGGCGCGGGCCGCGGGGCTGGCTGGGCTGGGCTGGGCTGGGGGCCCGGCGCGGGACGCGGCTCGGGCTGGACGGGCGCCACGTGGAGGCGCGGCTGCCCCCTCCCCCAGCGAGGGTCGCGGGGTGGGGGGGTCGCCGTCCTCCCCCCTTGGGAAGTTTGTTGGGCGCCGGGCCGCCCCCTCGGGAGGCGTCGCCGGGCCTCGCGCGTCCTGAGGATCCGACGGCTGAGGCCGGGCTGGGTCGAGACGAGGAGGCCGGGCAGGGGGCTCGGCCACGCAACGGGACCCCCGTCCTCGGCGCCTGGAGAGCGCGCCTGCCCTGCCGCAGCGGGGGGAGCTCGCGCCTCCCTTCCAGGAGTGCTGCTGGACGCGGCGGGAGTCCTGCGGGCTCGGAGGGCCGTGGGGAGCAGAGCTCCTCCCTGGCCCCCAGAGAGGCCCTTTGGGCCCCTACCACGGCGGGGGGCACTTAGCAGTAGTTTCTTGGGCCGGTGCCCTGCTGGGAGTCAGATTCCAGCCTGGTGGCTTGCCGGGTTTCCTCGGGCTCTGCTATCCAGCTGCCTTTCCATCCGTCCTGTCCTGTGCTGGGGAGCCCTGGGTGTTTTATGGGCCGCCTTTTTGCCTCCTGGTAAGAATGTGAGACAAGGCCTGCCTGGATCAGACCCAAAGTCCATCTCGGCCAGCTCTGTCTTCTCACCCTGGGCTCGTTGGGTGCTGCTGGGACCGTCAAAAGCAAGGCACTGTGCCCCCCCCCCCGCTCTCCGTACCCGGCATCTGGTGCTCAGAGCGGGCGGGCTGCCCCTGTGCGTGGAAGTTCTGCTGTGCAGAAAGATTGAAGAGCCCGGAAAGGCTCGTTCAGCTCCCTGGAGGGTGGGCAGAACAAACGTGCGGACAGGAATAATGCCTAGTAATTAATCACGCAGACCTTTCTCATCTGCAGGCCCCTCTGGCACAGGGTGGCCCTGGGAAAAGGGCTTCTCCCGAGGGCACTGCAGGGCAGGACTCAAATGAACAGACAGCATGAGGTTGAGGTTGCTTTTCCCTTCGTAGGCAGCCTCAAGGAAGGCTGTGGATTCGCTTTTGCTCAGAAGGGTGACTGAAATTCCTTTAAGACCAGCCAGGGTTCTTAGTGCAGAGAAAAACCCTACGGTGAGGTGAGAGGACGCGACTGCCTCGGGCAGAGGGTGTTCAGGGTGTGAGAGCGCTCAGATCTCCTAATGTTGCTCACTCTGGGTGTGAAGTATGATGGTGATGCTTTTGCACAGCTGTGAGGCATGTACAGGAGAACGTCCCAGTGGAGTCTGCTAATTAGCATGCGCAGGGTTGCCTTTTGCATCCTTCGGAACTGAAATCTTTTTGATTGGACCTGGTGGTGTAAGAGCTTTTGAGTTGCCCAGAATTCTTCCTCTGGTTTGGGCTTTTGAGTTACAACAGTTACACAGACTTGGGTTGAGGAAGAAGTCTGTGTTGCTTGGAAGCTTGTACGCTACATCCCAAAGGTTTGTTGGTTCTCATCAAGGGGGTGTTTTATATCACATTGAATTTGGCTATATATAATTTTCCGGACAGACCTACCTGATTGTCATCTTTCTGTAATCTAAGAAAAGGTGAATATTGCCACCTGACAGGGGTACCTCAAAGATGGAATATCTTGGAATGGGGCAGGGCTTTAAAGGAGATGCTGGTGTAGCTCAGCTCTGTGGAGACTGTGTGTGGATGGGCTGGCATCTGTGTTGGACAAAGCTTGCAAATAGCCACTCACTCCTTGTCACCTGCGGCGATTCAGGATTTCATCCAGGCGATTAGGCAAGGAAACCTTTTTTTGGTAATTGTAAGAAAATGTTTTCTTTTTCCTCTTTCCGGGTGAACTAATACCACCAATGAATAATATAGTACAGTAGTGCCTCATTATCTACTGGGATTCTATTCTGGAACTCCCAGTGGATAGCAAAATCAGTGGATGCTGAAATAATGGGAAAAATAGCTTTAAAGATGATGATGATGATGATGATAGTAGTAGTAGTAGTAGTAGTAGTAGTAGTAGTAGTAGTAGTAGTAGTATTTATATACCGCCTTTCTTAGTCATTAGATTGCTCCTTTGACTTTAATTCAAGGTGGTTTACATAGGCAGGCTTTTTCTAACCCTGAGAGGTTTTACAAATCACAAAGAGGTTCCATCTTTCAAGAACTACTACATTCAGATGACACTTTCATAGTCCAGTCTTTCTTTCTGGCCGCACAGTTGCCTTCCTGCTGGCTGATAAACGGCTCCTCTGCTCCCACCAAAGAAAGAGCTGGCCCAGCACAACTCCTCTCTCACAGGCAGCTGGAGATAGCTCAGCTCTTATCAGTCGCAATTCTCAAGGTCTGCCGCTCATGGAAGCTTCCGGTGATCTTGAATGGGCGACCTTCGGATCTTACCTTCAGGCAAACGGAGGCTTTAACCCTCTCGACTAAACTTCCTGCCCTCGACTAAGCCTCCTGCCCACTTCTAGGTTTCTTGTTCCTTGTCACCCTGGAATGCATTGGTATAGGACGATGCCATCCCACATTCAGCCACGACATGGAACCTAATAATAATAATAATAATAATAATAATAATTAATGGAACCTAATGGAATGTAGGAAGGTAGTAAATTGGATTTGGGTCCTTTTTTCCTTGTTGCAAGGCATTTAGAGATGGACATGGTATCAGGGCTGAGTCAAATTAGTGAATACCTAATCAGTGGATATGGGGGTCCCACTATATAGATAAGTGGGAGCAGGCAGGGTTGCAAAGTTATTGTGGACTAGAAACTCTGGTGAATTGTTGTGGCTGTCTAATAGAAGCTTTGCGTGGAGCATATGTATGTACTGAGGTTCAAATCAGAAGACAGGCGCCTGTCCCATGATTGAGGGCTCCATGCTTGTTTTTGAAATGTAAGTGGAAGCCGTGCAGGGCCCTAATCCGGGTTGGGGTTGCAATGGGGAGCTTTAACCCTCTGTTTGTCTTGGGAGGAAGACTCCCTTGCGTAGCAGTAGAAGCTTTTCCCTCGGGCAAATAACAGCAGTGGGGGGGGGTTTAGGAGAAGGCCAATTTGGACTGGCGCTGCAGCAAGGGGGTTCGATCCCCCTGCCCACTGCTGCGGTCCTGATAAATTGCAGCCTGAAAATGTGAAATATTTGGGCTGGAAAAATACAGGGGTCTACTTTGCCATCTAGGGTCCCTTCTGGGCACCCAGCTCAGTCACAGGGTCTCCCTCTTCACCCAAGGCAGATGGTCAGAGACTTGCGTTGGTACTGAAGACAAGCTTGGGGAGTTTATTCCGAGGGTGGGCGAATGCAGCCGAGGGAAACTCCAAGCACCTTTTCAGTGGTTTAGGCACCAGTTAATTTCCGGGGGTTTTGGAGTATTTGACTCAGCTTTCAGGTTTCCTGTTACAATGCCCTGCGTTATGCAAGAGCATGAATCGGGATCGGTGTCCCTTCTTGCCCCAAGATACTTGATATTCAAGGCTGATATGAATGTCAAGTTCGGCTATTCTGACCTCAACCTGAAGTTCAGACAGACCTTCCATACCAAGTGTAGGAGGAACATGTGATAAAGAGATATGACCATATATCTTGTGTTGCCACGAGACCTCCCAGTGCCTGTGGTGGTGCCCCCCTTACCTGCTTACACTGCCACTCTTCCTCCCAGTAGCATAGCCATGGGGGGGCTGCATGATAAGTATTGCAGGTGCTGCAATGACCTGTGTAAGCTCCCCCCCCCCGCACCCCATCAGAGCGCTGCTGTCGCTGCCCAGAGTGGCTCTGACAGTGACTGGGAGGGGCCACTTACACAGTGCAATGCGGTACCTGCATCCCACCTGCACCCACCCTCTGCAGCTACGCTACCGCTTCCTCCCACTCTGACTCAAAAAGGAGGAGGGGAGACGATCAGAAAGGAAAAGTGTGGAGGGAGTGGACTAGTCCTCTCCTCTCCTCTCCTCTCCTCTCCTCTCCTCTCCTCTCCTCTCCTCTCCTCCACACTTCCCTCTTCCTTTTGAATCCAGGGAGCAGGGGGCATGGTGAACTTGGGTGGATAAATCGAGGTGGCCCTCCCTACCAATCCACTGCCCAAGGAAAGCAATGCCAGCCCTGCCTATAACATAGTACACTCCCGTGTGTTTCACGTGTGTGGCCGCATGGGTGTCCGTGGCAAAGTGAGGATGGGACTTTTCTGTAGGAAGTCTTGTCATGTGTGGAGTGTCCTGGACAAGGCAGAAGCATTTTGTCAGTTTGTCAACCAGCAGAGCCGTTCTGTTGAGATGGGGACTGGAGGTGGGATGCTGTCACAACCGTTATTAATTGCTGCCTGCTGCCTGAGCACCGATCTTTGTTGCTGTGAGTTCCTCTGACTCTATTTCCTGAAAGTCAACTTGCATGGATCCATATAAAAATATTGGTCTGGGTCCCAGTGGCGGTCCTTGGGGTTTGCTCCCTGCCCCAGAAGTAATCGTGGTGATGTCATCGTGTTACCATAATCACTTTGCTTGTAGCGCCGCTCAGTTCTTCCAACACATGGAGGAATCTTGTGCCGCTACAACCTTGTGGTGCCTGCCCCCTCTGATGTGCGGAGAAGAGGGCGGCTGGCAGTGGGGACTGCGGGGGGAGGGTTGTTATGGTGGCACCCGAGGGCATTTGCCCCCTTGACCCCCTAGGCAAGCCACTGCCTGGTCCATTTTATGCTATAGCTCTTCAGAGGGAGGATAACACTGCTTGGCTGCTCTTTTTGTGCTGCCCTGCCCTTTCAGCAGGTAGGGAAAAAAGCCATCAAAAAGGGCACCTAGAACAGGGCACTGATGACTGAAAGATGTCGGTAGTGAAAACAGAGATGTTTTCCTCCCTCCCCTCCTACAAATGGAACTCGGGATCATGTAGTGGAAATCGATTGGTAGTTGAATCAGGATGGACAAGGGGAGCTGGTTTTACCCATGATGCAGAATTAACCTCTGGAGTTCTCTGCCACCAGATGTGGCCTTAAAAATGTGTTGGATAAAGTATTAAGAATGATACTTAAGTGTCAGCAGTGCACTTCCTGCAGTATTTCGTGGGCTGCCTTGAGAAACAGAAAACTGGATGGGAGAGATCCGTGGTCTGATCCTGCAGGCTCTGGTAGCTTGTGTGAACCACATTCCTTCTGTGAAAGGTTGATTTGCACAACTGGTGCGCCAGTAATTTGGAGTGTGTTTTAATGGTCTTGGGAATGGGTTTGGCGGATGCCCAGGTTGCAGTTGCAAGCGTTTTGGGTTGAACTCACTTCTTTGCGATCCTCCAGCCCTTTAAGGATTCTGATTGTGGCATCCCCAAAGCCAGAATGACTGAAGCCCATCAGCGTGTCAAAAAATAGGTGTATGAGTGGGCAGCAGGCCCTTGTTTTCCAAAACGTCTTGCAAGCAAATTTTGAATGGATTGAAGACCTTGCAGTGGTGGTCGCTGTTTACTCTGCTGTTTTTGTGCTCAGACTGAAGCATTGTGAGGAAGCAGAAGAAGGCAAGTTGCCTTGTCAGACTGAAAGGTAGAGCAGAAATAGCCATTGCAATAGCCAATTGGGGTTGCCCCAGAATAAGCTTTAAGAATAATAATAAATAGTAAACGCCAGTTCAAACACCTGGCTTTTACTATTCCATATTACAAATCACATATATTTAATCATATAATTACAATTTTATAATGATATACATTTATAATATATAATAATTTGAGGTGGAAGAAAACAGGTTTTTTTTTTGGTTTTTTTGCAGATTTTGGTGTTGTCCAAAAGTTAGAAGTGCAGAAAGTAGTGTTACATGTTTTTATTCCAAGGATGCGTTTATCATTAATTATCGTTACAATTTATATTTATAAATTTATAAATTATAATTACAATTTATAATAGGGTTTGAAGCGTAGTAGGTAGGTGAAATAAGTGGTATACCTACGGGAGCTTGGAGTTTTTTTGTGTGTGTGCAGATTTTGTGATTTGAAAGGCAGAAAGTGGCGTTATGTGTTTTTATTCTAAGTTCTCCTTCCAAGTTCTCATTTTTATGAATGTTAAATGCTTTAAAAATGTTGTAGGTAGGTGACATAGCAGATGCAGCTAGTTTAATTTCTGGAAAATGTCTTAAACACCAAAATGCAGTGTTTTGTGGTTTTATTCAGATATTTTCACACCAAAAAGGCCGTGTTTTGTATTTCTAAGCATTTTTAACAACAGCAACAACAAAAACCCCACACTCCTAGGTAGAGTGTCAACAGATACAACCATGTGCATGTAGAGATGCTAGAGAATGATTTTATTTTTTTCCTCAGGTTTTGGTTTTTTTTTTAATTAAAACCAAAACAAGAAGTGCAGAAAACAGTGTTATGTGTTCATATTTTGTTATATCTGAAAAGCCCCACCTTTGTGCATTGCAGTTTCTTCAGGAGAGCTAGGAAACTTTAATGGGAGCTGGAGAGAGGGGAAACCTGTGGTCAGAGCCCTCCTGCGGCTGCCCCAGCCCGAGCTGCTGGTGGTGACTGGTTTCTTCTCTAGCTCCTTTGCCTTTCTGTAAAATGGGCCTGTTAATTGCTTTGTCTCGCAGAGCTGTTCTGTAGTGTCATGAGGTTGCCAAGCACTTTTCCACCCAGAAAATACCATGCTCTATCTATTTTTATAGGTTCGATCTATATATAGGTCGATATCTTTATATAGGTTCAATCTCAGCGAGACTAGGACTTGGAGTCTTTCTGGGAGCAGCCAAAAAACAGCTGGGTGTTTGATTTTCATAATCAAAAGCTGGGTGCCGTCTCTGTTGGGAGCTGGTGGTTGCTGGGAAGAAACCAATTTTTGATTTCCCACGTTTACCCGAAATGCTGCATCGTTGAGCTGCTTGGCTGGCGGATTTCTGATAGGGTTTTGCAACTCAGCTGCTGGCAAGGTGGAAAGGCCTGTGGGTTTAACAGCCATCCATCTCGCTCCGTAAAAGCCAGTTGCTGACATTCTGTAACACTCAAGTGTGTCTGAGAAACAAAATTCAGATAGATCCCTGCAGACTTTGATCCGACAACAAAACTGAGCATGTATATGTGTGCAAAAGCATGGGCAGTTAAGTTGTGTTTGGACTCCATGATTTAAAGGAGTGTAGCTTGGTGGTGTGCAGATGGTCAATCACTGGTATCTCCAGGTAGAGCAGAACCCTGGAGAGCTGCCGACTCATGGCTGACAGTGTTGCACCAGACAGGCCCAGGGTCCCAACCAACAGGCAGCAGCTCCGCAAAGCAAGTGCACAACTGCCCTGGCCATTGTCAGGGGATGGAGGCAAATCCTACTGCTCAGCTGCACCTCTTTTATCAAGGGCCGGGTCCAGTGGATCTTATCAAGTTTGCAGCTGGGTTCTCTTTTTTTCCTTTGCCCTCATGCCCCTTCGTTAACCCCAGATCCAGGCGACATCCACTAAAATTGAGCATTGGGAGAGTTAGAAGAAAACATTTCTTAATCCAGCATGTCATTCATCTGTGGAACTCCTTGCCACAGGAAGTGGTGATGGCACCTGGCCTAGATGCCTTTCAGAGGGGATTGGACAGATTTCTAGAAGAAAAGTTCATCACGAGTTGCCAACCATGATTGGGTATACCTTCTGGTTCTAGAAGAAGCCTACTCCACAGTGCCAGATACAGGGGAGTGGCAACAGGATGCAGGCATCTTGTTCTCTTGTGTGCTCCCTGAGGCATCTAGTGAGCCACTGAGATACAGGAAGTTGAAATAGATGGAATAGGGATGTGGTGGTGCTGTGGGTTAAACCGCTGTTGCTGAACTTGCTGACCGGAAGGTTGGCAGTTCGAGACCATGCAACAGAGTGAACTCCCATTGCTTGTCCCAGCTCCTGCCAACCTAGCAGTTCGAAAGCACATAAAAATGCAAGTAGATAAATACTTCAGTAGGAAGGTAATGGTGTTCTGTGTGCCTTGGCGTAAAGTCATGGCGGCCACATGACCACGGAAACTTGTCCTCGGACAAATGCCAGCTCTTCGGCTTAGAAACGGAGATGAGCACTGCCCCCTACAGTTGGTCACAACTAGACCATTCAGTTGGGGGGCAACCTTTACTTTTTATTTACCTACCTTCAGAATTCTTCATGGCCACCTCTTGCTTTGCTTATGAACATCAGAACATAAGAAGAACCCTGCTGGATGATGCCAAAGGCCTACCTAGTCCAGCCACCTGCATTTCACAGTGGCCCACCAGATGCCTCTAAAAGCACACAAGATACCTGCCTTCCTGTTGCCACTCCCTTGCATCTGGCATTCAGAGAGAGGCTTCCTCTAAAACTTGGAGGCTGCGTATAGTCAACATGGCTTGTCACTTGATGGACCTGTCCTCCCATCAACGTGTCCACTCCCATTTTCGAGGCATCTAGGCCAGGTGTCTTGTGGCAAGGAGTTCCATGGATTAATTATTCGCTGGGTGAAGGAACTCTGGTATCTCCACCCATTCCTTCCCGGGATCTTCACTGTTTCTACTCTGCTGTTTCAGTTATCCCAAGGTCTGCTGCACCCTGAAATACTTTCCTCCAGTTCCCTGTGCTGCCCTTTAGGTCTGGAACCTCCTCTCAGAACACCTCTTGCTTCTTTCAAATCCCTCCCCTACACCCACTGTTTTCTCTATAGCCGTTGGCCAGTCCCTGGTCCCCATACACCGCTGTTAGCCCAAGTTTGTACAGAAATAAAAAACGGCACATTCTCTGCTTCTGCTTCCCTCCTTTCCCCTGTGATGCATGTTTTTAGATTGTGGGCTTCTTGGGGATAGGGACCTGCCTCCCAGTTTTTTGTAAAGTGCCATGCATGGTGATCTGCAAGGATTTGAAAGTAATGGCAATAATATTGACCACTGTGTGAAACTGGAATGGCAGTTGGAGCCTGAGAGATTCGGCAAACCTGGAGTGTGCTACTAGCGCCCATCTCAGCCAGGGTCCCCATGGAGATGGGCTGCAGCGTGTTCGATTTCCCGCTCCTATTGTCAGCATTCACAAGTGGGTTCTGGCCTGTTTCACATGGTCCGGCAGCTATCTATGTGGGCTCAGTTCGTAACCACTGGCACAGGCGATGAAATGTTATCAGTGAGCCTTAATAAAAATGCCAGTAGCTTGTGATTGTAGATGCCAATACAAGCTCCCCCCACCTTTTCTTTGGAGGGTGCCCTGAAGGTGACATGGAAGAGCTTGGAGAACCCAGGCATGGAATAAATTCCTCAAAGTAGATTTGAACCCAGTGGTGCTTTGGAAACAGTTGTTTTTGGCCCTCTCCCAGGGAATAAGCCACAGTTGGCCTTTGGCCTTGTGTTCTCCTTGTATTGGTGAAGCATTCCATTCTGATGCTCTAGACCAGCAGTTCTCAATGTTTGTCTCCCTCCCTACCACTGTGCATGGGCCACCTATTGCAAGTATCACTGGAAGTAACCGGCGATGATGTCATTGCCAGTTACTTCCAGATTGGGAGGCCAGACACAAGGAAACAAACACGGTAAGAGGCTCTGGGTGGATGGGTGGGCTTTTTCAAGCATTGGAAAAGTGTTGGAGCTCTGTCTGCTGAGCATAATCTCTGAGATTGTCATGTTGTGTGGCTGGTCGCACTGCCAGGTGATGGGGATCTGGGGGTCCTGCATATATCTCCGGACACCACCTCAAGTACCACCAGTGCTATGAGTACCACTGGTTGGAAAACGTTTCTCTAGACTAGTGAAGTGCAGCCCATTGCTGGTGAGAGGTGCAAGCAGCTTCTTGATCCTCCTCCGTCTCCTCTGTGGTGTCGACTTGGCCTGTTGGTTGTGGCGGAGTGTGCCAGATGCCTCCAGAAGTGTGCTCCTGTCACAGCCCGGCTCCCAGGGGGTGGAGAGGTGTCAAGTGCCTGAAGGTTCAGGTGGGGTCCTGGTCCATTCAGGTAAAACAGGACCACAAGAGAGGTGAGAGTTCTTCAGGACCTTGGACAGCTCCAAGGGAGCCAGAAGTTGGAGCAAGGACATCATGTCAATCAGAAGGTCAGAACCTTGGCCAGCTCCAAGAGGTGAGAGGAAAGAGCCTGTGAATCTCAGAGCAGAGTAGGATTTCGTTCCAGCAAAGGTTGGGCACTCGTTGAGATTGGAGAGGAGTGAGTGAGTGAGTGAGT
>JAJKFI010000162.1:109051-121277 GCA_029204185.1 Lerista edwardsae | reverse complement strand
GTAGGTCCTGACACAAGCGTCATTCTAAAAAGTGGGTCTGGGTCTAAAACGTTTGAATACCACTGCTCTATCCCATTGCCTAATGTAGTAGTCATCAAACCTTTTGTGCCACAACCTAATAAACATAGTATGAGACTGCCTCCTTCCTTATCTGCCTATCTTGCCCACTTCACGCCCATCGCTGCCCATTCCTCGCCCCTGTTAAGCCTACCCAGCACAGTATCCAAATACTCTTTTAGAGAGAGCAGAGAAAGTTACCCTGAAGTCTGGCATGAGTGAAAGCTGTTTTAGCATAATTCTTAGCACCTGAGCAGGACTGGGATACTAACCCCTGAAACCTGAAAGAGTACAGCTGATGCCTCCCCCTTCACCTGGTGGTGCTCTAGTCCTGTGCTCTTCAACAACAACAACAACAACAACAACAACACCCACCACCCACCACCACCACCACCACCACATTTATTTATATACCGCCTTTCTTAATATCACTAGATTTCTCTAATGATTGAACTCAAGGCGGTTTACATAGGCAGACTTTCTCACAAACCCGAAGGTTTGTACAATTTACAGAATGTTCTATCTTCCAAGAACAACACTCCTACAGATCTTTCTTTCTGGATTTAGCCTTCTTTCTTTAGCCACCCATCTGTCGTCTGCTGGCTGATGAGGCTTCCCTGCTGCCACCAGAGATGCAGCTGATTTCAGCACACTCCTCCTCCCACGAGGCAGCTGAAACTCAGCTTTTAATCAGCCGCAGTTTCCAAGGTCTGCTGCTCGCAGAGACTTCCGGCAGTCCAGAGCTCACGACCTTGAGATCTTCAGGTGTTATCTTCGGGCAAACAGAGGCATTAACCCTCTCTGCTAAATCTTCAATCCTGTAAGTTGTTGTGACCCCACAACTGAGGCTTTGCGACCCCATTGGGGTCTCGACCCCAAGACTGAGGAACCCTGGCCTAATGCGTTGTAATATACATCATTTGAGACAACTGCATAGCGTAAATTATGGCTAAGCTATTGATGTGATGCCAAAAATGGCAGCAATTTTGAAATCCTTGCACCAGAATTAATGAAGAAGCATTAAAATATTTAGATAAACATGAAATAGTTCAAATTTTCTTGCACAGTATAATGCTTATCTAGAGCGTAATCCTAAACTGGAGTTAGGCCCACAAGCCGACTCTGTGACTCCGAGAGTGGTCCAAACATACTTTATAGTGACCCTTGTGCTTTGCTGGCCTAACTGTGCCAGTTTAACTCCAAGTTAGGATTGAGCCCAAAGTGTGTTTGGACCACTCTCAGAGTCAGGGAGGATGGCTCACATCTGTGTGCTGGCCTCTCTGACTCTGAGAGTGGTCCAAACATACTTTACGGTGGCCCTTGGGCTGGCCAAACTTTGCTGGCTTAGTTTATGCCAACCTAACTCCAGGTAACTAAGGGATTGCACCCTTAGTTGTTGTTGTGAGTTGTGAGGATTCAATCAAGAACGAAGATACACATTTTATTATTATCTGGGCTGTCTAACTCCCCCCTGAAGTGTCCCTAGGAAAGTGACACACCTTCTCTTGCCACTTTCTCTGCACAGTTATCCTATTGTTAAGCAGCAGATCTCCCTGTGTAGTGCATGCATTTGTGTGCACATAAGGTGAGCCCTGCTGGATCAGACCAAAGGGTCATGTGCTCCAGCATCCCACCTCCCATGGTGGCAGAGCAGATGCTCCTGGGAAGTGCATGAACAGGAGACGAAGGTGACAGCCCTGTCCCTTGCTGTGACTCCCCATCAGCGGCTACCCATCAGCATGTTGCCTAGAATCAGGGGGTTCCATTTCGCCTGTTGTGGCTAAGAGCCATGGAGAGTCCATGGATTAGCTTGAATAAATGAATAAAAACACCTTGAAAGCTTCCTCAGTTAGTGGCCATTGCCTTATCTTGTTGCAGGGAGTTCCATAAACCAACCCCAAGGCTAGACTCCCTTTACAATCAATAACATTGTTAGGATCAACCAAATTAAGAGTCCAAAACTGTTATAAAGTGTAGACCCTTCTGGCAACTACATCATTCCCAGCCCCCGTTTTTCTGCTTCCCTTTTGCTGTGCAGACTGATAGAAAGGTCTGCAGAATTCAGAGCTTTTGTGTCTTTATGGCTGGTCCTAATGAAGGTATCACTAGATGGCTTTTGGATGTATTTTTCTGACCCACAACGGCTAAAATGATTTCCTCCCATAAATTAATGACATGTCATGTAGAGACTAGCACATGTACATACCCTACACTGCAAACACATCTTGCACTCTATGGCTGCCAAATGTTGCCATTGTACCAAAGCTCATACCAATGAGGTGTGTAGGTCCCATGCTTTGCTTACAAGGAAAGGGGCCAGGAGCTGCATGGTGCTGAACTCATGGCGTGTGTGCACGCATGTGTGTGCACAAGCACACCCAGACACACATGGAGGGAGGGAGGAGTTTCAGCAAATGTTTGATTGCAGGTCAGTTTAAGATTAGGATTTATAAGTGTTGTTCAGCTCTCAGGTATGGTAGCCCTGTGTTCTTGCTGTGTCACTTTTGGTGATGTACCGATTGTGATCATAATGCAGATATAAAAATTAAAATAAAAAATCTGCTCTAAATCCCAGCCCTAAATGGATTAGGTGGAATCATGTTCCAGTGAAATTGATATGATTCCCTCTGAAAAGAAAAGAAAAAACCAACTGCAAGGTTTAATAAGTAGATTAATCAACTCAAGCTGGAGTTCATTAAATGGAAATAGCCAAGTTTTTACTCAGGAGACTGAAAGGCTAGGGCATACCTGTTTGTTTGCAGAGATTGTTTCTGGGCTGGAATAAGGAATACAACAGAGAAATTTTTAAGGGTGACCCTCTCTGTTAACATGAGTTATGCAGAGAGGTTTGCTGAAGGCAGGAGTTGGCTTAGTTGTCACTGGTGTGGTAGACTTGGATTTGAGCTCTGCAGTTTAACCCTGCTGAAGGGGGACTGACATTACCATATCCTGTGGCAAGGAGTTCCACAGACTACACACTACGTAAAGAAATACTTTGTCAACACTCAATTATAGTAGATGTCCTCTGGTTCTTGGTGAGAGTGAAAAGAACATCCCTGTATCCACTCTCTTCATCCCCTGCATAATGTTATATATCTCAATCATGCCCCCCTTCCGTCTTTCTAGACTGAAGAGCCCCAAGTGCTGTAACCTTTCCTCATCAGGGAGGTGCCCCAGCCCAGTAATCATTTTGGTTGAGGAGCCCTTGCCTGCAACTCTGAAATGGCATTGCTCAGAGAGATGTTTACAGCCTCCATGAGTTGCAGGCCTTTGTAATGTCAGGATTCTCTGGGGCATGATGGCAAACAGGAGAGCTGATATTGAGGGCCTTCTGCAGGCTGGGGGATCTGTCCATGGTGCTGAATGTGCAAGGAAGGACTGATTATGTGGCTGATCTCAGTGCTTTCTGCTTGTCCCCCGGCTGGACTCTCCATTGAGCTTTGGCTGGCTTCATTCAACAAGCATGGCTGGGACACAGTGGAAGCATCTGCATTCTTAGTTTGAGAGGGTTTGTCAGGAATTTAATCAAATCAAAGCTTCAGTTGATTGAGTGGTGAATGCACATTTTAGTAGCAAATTTAGAGCATGCCGTTTTTTTCTGTCTTTGAAACTATTTTTGATTCTGGTGTACAGTTGCACAAGGCTACATGAAAGGGAATATTACCAGTGGTCTTCCCTAGTTCTAATGAGTAGTAACTTAAACACTTAAAATGTGAGATTTCTCACTCTTCTTGCAGTATCCTGAAAAAAGTCCCTGTGTTGAGTTTTGGATAATGCAAAATTCTTGATAATGTTCTCAAGTTATAGGTCAGGTTCTACAAGGAGCTCAGGGTGGCTTCAGCAGTTTTTCTCAGTCCCATTTTATTCTTTCAATAGCTCAGTGAGTGGACTGGATTGACAGGTAGTCCCCCAATGAGATCTGTGGCTGGATCACCCAGTGAGCTGTTTGTTTGCATCCTAGTCTCATTCTGAAGCCAGTGCCCTAACCACTCTACTCCACTCCCTTCTACTGTTAGCAGATGCTAATGTCTGGCTCTTGAAGTTTCACTGGAGTCGTTTTTGGGACTAATGAGCTGCTTTGAACGCCTAGGAAAAGAAGCAGAATGTCAAAAATTTCAAACAATATTTAACCTGAGTGGATGAGTTGATGATGTGCTTTTTCACAAATTCATTAATTAAGGGCGCAATCCTAACCTGGAGTTAGGCCAGCACCATTAGGCCAGCAAAGTTTGGCCAGCACAAAGGCCACCATAAAGCGCATTTGGACCACTCTTGGGGTCAGGGAGGATGGTGCACGTCTGTGTTCTGGCCTCTCTGACTCTGAGAGTGGTCCAAACATACTTTACGGCGGCCCTTGAGCTGGCCCAACTTTGCTGGCCTAACTCCAGGTTAGGATCCTAGTGCAAACTAGGAGTGTTGCAAATGCACCAGAAAGTGTGTTTGCACCACACCCCAAGTCAGAGAGGATGGCGCACATTCTAACTCCAGGTTAGGATTGTGCCCTGGGAATCCTGCAAGGGGGTGGCAGCTTTACCTTTATGCCCAGTGGTTGTGTCAAGCACAGAAGAAGGCGAATCCCCTCTCTGCGCTTCCTCTGCTGGGAGTATATTCCCAATTGTAAGCTCCTTGGGGCTGGACCCTTCATTTTCGTTGTTCTGCTTATGCCCTTCATATCGATGATACTATATTAAAGCGTGATGGAAGGCAACAGCCACAGGGCGTTAGTGTGGGGAGCAAAGTTGTATTCTTGAAGCTATGATGCCTCCCAGTTTCTACCAGAACAGTGGTTCCCAAACGTTTTAGCACCAGGACCCACCTTTTAAAATGATATGCTGCAGGGGGGGGGGAATGAGAGAGCAATGAGACAGATTTTGAAGTTCTCTGGGGAGAGACCATCTTGCTCCTCAACACACCTGTTACCGCTCTGCTGGGTGAGTGATAGGTGGTATCTTAAATTAATAGTAGGCTACTTCAGAATGCCAGGTGCAAGGGATGCAAGCATCTTGTTGTCTACTGAGCTCCTTTAGGCACCTGGTGGGCCACTGTGAGATACAGGAAGCTGGACTAGATGGGCCTTTGTCCTGATCCAGTGGGGCTCTTCTTATGTTCCTATGGTAGGATGTAGTGAGATGTAGGAGATAGCTTTTTTCTTTTCTTTTTGCATTAAGCTTCATGTAACGATGCCCTGCTTTGCAGGGCTTTCTGAGCCTCTATGCTATAACCTGTAGTTTTAATAAATACCGTTATGTTTTACCCACTGGTGTGCCTCGTGTGCTGGGAATGGAAGTTAGCTGGATCCAGTCTTGGTGCTGGGCTACAGTCCTGGGACTGGCTGGGTCAGGGACAAGCCTCCTGGGCCCCTGGAGGTTGCTAGTGGCCAGGAGGGGACGTCATCCCGCGATCCCTGGGGGGGGCAGTCTGGGGGCTCCGGACTCCTGGCTATCATGGGAGGGACCCGCCCAGCTTTACCAGACTTTAAAAAGGTGATTAGAAAGAAAAAAAATACGTCTTTATTTACAAGTTATATTGTATTTACTTATTTGCAAAAAACTCTATCCATTCTTCATAATGAGGCAGCCCTAATGAAAAGCCTCAAGCCTTGAGGGGCTAAGTTCTGTGACCCGGCCTTCACCTGCCTGCCTGTCTGTGTCATTCATTGCCTTAGAAAACACGCACCAGAAAAAAGATGCTCAAACATGCATTTTCCTAGATTGACACAAGTTTGCAAACTGCAGGAGCTCAGCTGTCTGCAGGGCAATTAGCAGCTCTTTGGTTTTTGAATAGCGCTTGAGGCAATGAGTTATCTGATCTTTCCATCACCTGCATTTTCATTGGAGGCTCTGTGGGACCCACCAGAAGTTGGGTCATAACCTACCAAGTGGGTCCCGATGCACAGTTTGAGAAACACTGGGCTAGCGCATCAGCCAGTCTGTCCAGAGAGGAGGAAGAAAATGGCCAAATGGGACACAGGTGTGTTTCGCCCCTCAGCTCGCCTGGGAGATTCACCCAGATCCAGCTCTGCCGAAGAGAATGACTTCTGCAGGGTGTTGTGAACCAGCCACGATGATGTTTGGGGGTATTTCCTTCCATCCTGTCTTGTTCCTGGAAACAGCAGCTGTTACGTCCCATTATTTTGCTCCTTTCGGACTGTGCAGAGAGACCAAGCTGGGCCGCTCTCTGCTGGGTCTGGTTCTCAAGGCTGGGCATATGTGGGTGGGGGTAGGGAGGAAGCTGTGGGCCCAGCCATAGGGGAGCAGCTGCCTGTTGGTTTGGGAGGAATCAGCTCCCCGATGAAGTTGCCTGAAATGTGCTCTGCTACCTTGTCTCTGGCAGGCTGGCGTTGCCTGCATGCGGGCAGCCCGTTGGTACCTGAATAATTTAATAGCCTGCAGAGCAGCATTGCAGACTGGACCGGCCCACCCCGTGTCCCTGCAAAAGTCGAAGCAACGTCCCTCTCCCCTCCCCTCCCCTCCCCTCCCCTCCCTCCCTCTCTGCTCTTGGTTCCGGACAGAGGGAATTGCACATCAACACAATCTGCATTTCATTTAGAAATGAAATCCACACTGCAATTACTGCCTGCTCCTGCTGTACTTTCCAGCGAAACACCAGCTGCCGTTACAGCTTGTGTGTGAGACCAGAGGGGCTGTATAGTGTGTGTGTGTGTGTGTGTGTGTGTGTGTGTGTGCGCACGCGCATGCAGAAAGGTTCAGGGTGCTCGGATGTGTCCTGCACCTCTTCTGCTGGGGTCTCTGTTGGAAGAGGCCACTCACAGTCAGGACACGGTGGAGCAATGCTGGGTTTTCCCATGGAACGAATTGCAGCCATTTGCTTCCATGGGAGAAAATAAAAGGGGCGCGCTTGAGGGGGGGGCGCCATTTGGGGGAGGGTGGGGGCTCAGTGTTTGTTTTTGTAACAAGCAAATCATGAAAGTATACAAAACATTCAGTGAGCTCCCCCCCCCCCCGCCCTGCCACCCCGGACCCCTGAAGGCAAAAGAGCCTTTTCACATCATGGCACTTTTTAAAAATCATCACAAGATCATCAAACGAGCTTGATGCAAACTAACAAAATCTGCGCCTCTGTCCTTGTTGTCCACTGTGCAGCAATCTTGTGAAGGCGGCAGGGACCTTGGGAATTGCTCCTGCGACCAGCACTAACTCCTTTAAAAGGACCAAAGGAGGCACCTGCTGGCCTTGCTAATTGAAGGTCCCGTTCTGAAGGTCCCTGCAGCCTCTGGAAGGTCCCTGCAGCATTCAGAGGTCTTTTGGCACTTCCTGCTGCACTCTGCTGGCTTCCTGAGGGTCTCTGCTGGATTCTTCTGACGGCAGATAAAGTATCCCTTGCACCTAACGCCATTGAGCCCGTAGCATCAATGGTTCATTATCTGCAAATTCGCTGTCCGCAAGGATTTCCTAGTGGATAATGAGGACAGAATGTATTAATATTGATGGTGGTGATGTGGGACTCTTATTGGAAGGATCCTTGTGTAAGCTGTCTGGAAATATTGAAAGCGGTCACGAGCCCTCCCCCCCCCCATGGGGAAGGGCTTGTAGCTCCACGCAAAAGCATCTGGTTCACTGGCTGGAAGGTGCCAGCAACAATCCGTGGCCAGGATTTCCATCTTGAGACCCTTAAGTAATGGGCGACTGCGGGGGGTGGGGGTGGGGGTGGGGGTGGAGAGAACTCGGCAAGAGACTTGCTTAAAATCCTGGAGCGTCGTTGCCAGTGGTGTCATTCACCCGGTACGCTGGGCGGGACTTACCTTTGAGCAGCAGTCCGCCCGTTGCGTCACACCACGTTCCGCCGCTTTCCCGCCCGCCCCGGGAAAGTCCCAAATCAGGCATTGTACACAGTGGTGGGATTCAAATAAATTAACAACCGGTTCTATGTCCTCCTTTCTTTGTAGTGCCTATTCCTACAGCACTTCTTTTTGCATAGCAATAAATTAGCAACCAGTTCTGCAGAACTGGTGAGAACTGGCTGAATTTCACCACTGACTGTACAGCTGAGGTGCTGCTTGGGAGCTTTCCGCCTTAGGAGAACAGGACTGTGGTCCCATCCAGTGGCGTTATTCTGCTGGTACGCTGGGGGGGACTTACCTTTGAGCAGCAGTCCGCCCGTTGCCGGGGCGGGCGGGAAAGCGGCAGAACGCGGCGTGATGCAATGAGCGGACTGCCGCTCAGAGGTAAGTCCCGCCCAGCGTACCGGGTGAATGACGCCACTGGTCGTTGCCAGTGCTGAGCTGCGTGACCCAGTGACTCAGTCGCGTGCTGGGAGTTCACCAGCTAAAAAGCTGCCGAATTCATTTCGGACTGTTCTCCATCCATCTGTTGCTGTCGCTCAAAGGGCCACATGAAGTTTATAATGGCACTGTTGGCCCTGGCCTGCTCCCCCCCACTCTGTAAGTGGTACACAGGAGGGCCAGGAGGTGTGCCGGCCCAGTGAGGGCGGTAGAGATGGGACGCGGCTGTTAGGCTCCCGCACCCAGGCTGTGCGGTCCCGATTCAGGCTGTACGGCTTGCTCAGATCTGCACCCGCTAAATAATAATAATAATAATAATAATAATTAATAATATACCGCCTTTCTTAGGTCACCAGATTTCTCTAATGACTCTAACTCAATTAATTTATTCATAAACCCGAAGGGTTTTTACAATTTACGGAAACATTCCATCTTACAAGAACTACACACATACAGATGGATCTTTCTGGATTTAGTCTTCTTTCTGGCTGCCCGTTTTGTCTTCTGCTGGCTGATAAGTGTCTTCCCTGCTCCCAGCAGAGAAGCAGCTGACCCGGCACACGCCCCCAACACACTCCCCCTCTCACAAGGCAGCCGGAGACAGCTCAGCTGTTAATCATGGCAATTACAAGGTCTGCCGCTCACAGAGACTTCTGGTAGTCCCGAACTGGCGACCTTCAGATCTTCAGCTCTTATCTTCAGGCAAACGGAGGTATTAACCCTCTCGGCTAAATCTTCAGATCCGAGTAGCCCATTGGGACAGCTGGCGCCTACCCTAGGGTAAGGGCACGAATGTGCCGTTGCTCAGTGGAAGCTCCAGGCAGCTCCAGACTTGCGCTGTATACCATGCGCTGTATACCATGCGCTGTATACCACGCTGGCCTGCCTGCTCCAGTGCAAGTCAGGATTGTGCCCTGAGTCTGAGTAATTGAAGTCTTAGCACATTCTTTCTTACTTTCCTTCCATCTTCCTCCCCTTCCCTCCTGCATCAGATTTTGGGTCAGGCCCTGTCTCACCTGAGCCTTGAACTTCCTGGATTTGAATATTTGAACAGGCTTTACAAGCCAATACAAGCCACTCCCCTCCCTCCTGCCTTTTGGGGAGGAATTGGGGAAGAGGAATTATGGAGGGCAGAAGAGTGGTGGGCTAGAGTCCTCTTCCTCTCTGCCCTTTTTTCAGAAGGAAGGTGGGGGAGTGAGAATGGGGCAGTGGTGACATTTGTGGTTCTCAAACCTTTTAGCACCGAGACCCACTTTTTAGACCGGCAATAGTGTCACGACCCACAGTAGTGATGTCATTAACTTGGAAATGATGTCATAGCCAGAAGTGACATCATCAAGCAGGGGCATGCCATCATTGTGATGTCATCAAATGACACTCCTGGAATACAATCTGGCATTCTTAGACTGCAGCAATTGCACTACCACAAAACATTCCTGACAGGAAGGAAGACTTAGGGCAAAATTAAAAGCACTGAACTAAAATCAAAATTAAAAAACAATCTTCACTTACCCCAGCACCCCAGCACCCCAATTAGAATGTAGGTCTGCCTCCAGGGCTGTTGGAAGGATCGCTGGTAGGGAAGTCCGACAGAAACACCGAACGTTGCATGCTGTGGGTTAAGTGTCTCTCGTTGGCTTTGACGTGCTCCTCTTGAGAGTCTGCCCATATGCAAGTTTGTTGATGTGTAATAGATGGAGCGGCTTAACAAAGACATACACACAGAGACTGCTAACTGCTGGGCCATTTTTGTCTTGGGGATTCTGCTGCAAAGTCTGGGGAGCCCCAAGTGATTTTTCCGCTTGAGTCATCTTTGTGGAGGAATAAAATTAGACGTTTTTTCTTCTCAGTTTCAGCTAATATGCGTTAATTGCCAAAGTATGTCATGGTTGTGAGTTTGGGGACAGCTGAGAAACAGAGGCTGGTGGGTGGGTCTGGGGGCGGGGCCTCCCTGGCTTAAGACCAGCTCAAACACCAGTCAGTGTTCCTCTGACCCAGTGTGATCATCTCTGGCAGCTGGCAGTGAGGCTGCAATTCTATACACACCTTCCTGCGAGCAAGCCCCATTGAACACAATAGAACTTACTTCTGAGTAGACATGTATAGGCTTGCACTGTGAGCGTCTGCAGCTTCTGCTAGAACTTGCTCCTGTGCTATCCTTGCTGCCTGTGATGCCTTGGAAGTGGAGATGCTGGGGAGTGAATCTGCAGTGAATCTGGTGAACTGCAGATTGGGATGTCCTCCTTTGGACCGTGCCTCTGCCACAGACTCATTATGTGGCCTTGGGCATGCCTCTCCCATGCAGCCTCAGTTTTCCCCATCTGTAATTTGGGCATAATAATACCTTGCCGGGTATTGTGAGGACGACATCACGATGAGGAATGTGTGGCTTTCTGCGTCCAAAGAAAGTGTGATGCAGGTCCTGCACCCCAAAGTTTGAGGACCAGCTCAGGTCCCCCAGTACTGAGTTGGGAAATATTTTCTTCCTTCTTACCATCAGATGTGTTCTAGAATTGAACCCTAGTTCTGGGGCTGGGCTTTGGGTGGGGGGTCCATTGTATGGGACTTGAGCTAGAGGCGAGGCCAGTTTCAGGCCAGGAGTTGAGGTGGAAAGATGGAGTGAACTCACCAAATATTACCCCCCCCTTACCTGGTGCCCTCTGCCTCTCTCACTCCTGGACTGGAGAGGAGAGAGTGGGACACAGCAGAAGCGCGGAGGAGAGGAAGTGGGACAGGCCAGAGCACCCATCAGTAGTGTCAGCCTACCGGTACGCTGGGCGTGTCTTCCGGGTGAGCGGCAGCGCGATCGCTGCGTTCTGTTGCGTAACGGCGAAAGCCCGCCCGCTGCAGCGGGCGGGTTTTTGCCATTACGCAACAGAATGCAGCGATCGCGCTGCCGCTCACCCGGAAGACACGCCCAGCGTACCGGTAGGCTGACACTACTGACCCATCTCCTCTGCACTTCCTCCTCCAAATCCAGGCAATGGGAAGACGAAGAGCCAAGGAGAGCAACAGAGTGGATGGGGCTACAGTAGCACCGAGTTGCAGTTCTGCGCGGTACATCAGTGGGGAAGCAGGTTGGCAGGGACACTGAGGTGGAAGGAACTGGCTGACTGGCAGAGAACCCAGATTGTGGCTGAGTTCAGGGCTCAGGGTTCCATAGACGCTCCCAAAGCACTGTGCAGGATTGCAGCATAGCCAAAGAGCGGCGCTGAATGCTTGCTGAATTGGGCCCCATTGAAAATTAGTTCCCCTTTGAAGAATTCCCCCCACAACCCTGTGAGGTAGGCTAGGCTGAGAAAAAATGACTGGCCCCGAGTGACTGGCCTGTACACCCTTGTACAGTTTGTGGCTGCGTCATGATTGGAACCCAGATCCCCCTGGCCCAAGACTGCTGCACTAACCACTAGGCCACACTGGCTCAGCCAATGGTTGATGAGCATCTTTTGCAGTGAACCGATTGAGTGAGGGAGGAAGCCAAATCCGGACTTCTTGGAGCGCCACCATGCCCCCCCCCCCAGTCTCCCACCCCTGGGCTGCGCATCGCTGCCCTGTTCTTTTTTGTCTTGCATAAATAGGTTACAGAGTCCTCCAGCTGCAACAGCCTATTTTGGACGCTGGCAAAAAGATGATGAGTCGCCAGAATGCTGGAGCGAGATCCATAAATATCCACGGAGGAGGTTGGGGCCGGTTGCGGGCCGGGCGCTTTGTTTCCAGTCCGGGATCTGGACGTGCCGCAGCAGCCTCCGGCTTTACTGGGGAGGCGTAAACGGCTGGTAGCGCAGAGCAAAAGGGTACAGGCAGGGGGAGGGGCTGCGGGAACAGCCGGGGGTGGGGAAACCAGATGGGTTTTGCTTTTTGTAGATTTGTGCACGCAGGGGTGTGTGTGTGTGTGTGTGTGTGTGTGTGTGTGTGTGTGTGTGTGTG
>JAJKFI010000162.1:84937-100719 GCA_029204185.1 Lerista edwardsae | reverse complement strand
TTGAGTATTCGAATGAGAGGGGCTTCTGGCCCACTGTAAAGGACCTTTCTCTTGTGCACACTATTTTTTTTATGCGCGCCCCTCCCAGCAGCCTCAAGTGATGCACCCCAGGACAAGCTTTGCCCCCTGGGTTTGCTGCGTGTTCTGTATGAATGTCTCCGGCTGGAAGCCTTCCAGAGCAGCAGCTCACAGAAACCAGAAAAAAAACCCGTCACAGGATAAATCAATTAAAAATAATGTAAGAACCTTAACGAGCCGCAGGATACACAGGCCCTGATTCAAAGTCTTGGCTGGCAGTGCTGCCTCTTCAAGCATTTCGTGCAGCTCCCAGCACCCTTTGGGCACCAAACAAGGATATGCCCAGGAAAATCCTGCCCTCTAGGCCAGCCGATTCCGATGCTCTCTGCCTTGTGATTTTCTCTGCATGGGAGGTTTTGATCCCTGGGGCTGTTTTTGCCGCAGGCAGCCGGAATGCTGGAGGATGAAAGGCAAGCTTCTGTGTTGCGGTGGGGCATCTCCACCCCTAGTTCCCCCCTCTCTCTGAAACCAATTTCACTCTGGATTTGGGCTGGAGCCTTGGGCTTTTGGGGAGCTGCTTTGCATGCTGGGAAGGATGTCAAATCCCTTCGGCGTCAGAGTGAGGTTGGGATAGTGCCTGTTTCACAAAGAGCCCCAAGGAGCCTTGCAGTTGAATTGATTACATGAAACACCTCCTTTGATTGGGGGGTGGGGGAAGGCGGGGAAGAGATGGTGGCTTGGCAGTCTTCACACACACACACACACACACACACACACACCCGAAAGGTGAAAGCCTGAACGTGCCCTTGTCTGTGAACTCTCCAGGGTTCTTGAGCAGAGATCAAACAGCTTCCCAGCTCTAAGAAGGTCTCTGCGCCTTCCTTGCTACCTGCGGGTGCATCTTTCCTTTGATCTGCAGGGATGCAGTTGTGAAGGCTCTTGCAGCAGGGTGGGTGGGTGGGTGGGTTGTGGGCCAGAGGCTGAGGGGGCCAGAGGCTGAGGGGGCTGGCCGTGGCCTGAATGTGCTCCAGGCTGCCTTTGAGTCTGGGCTGAGCAACAGGGCTGCATTTCAGGTCTGTGCAGCATATCGATGGTGAGAACAAGTCTGCCAAAGTTGCTAGTCAACAAGAAACTTGGGTTGGCCGGCCTGCCCACATAATCAGCCATTCGTGTCTTGCAAGAACCACATTTTGTAAAAGTTCCTTGGCTCAAGCCGGTTCTTGACAGTCCCACTTGGTGAGAGGCCTGTTGCATGACCGGCCCTGGGTGCCGGCTTTCAAAAATAGCAGCTGTGTTGGGCCCCAACACAGAGAGGGGAACAGGCTTTAATTCTTTCCTCCGCTGGTGTTTGCCCCCCTGGTGAAACTGCTGTGAGTCCCGTAAATCACCTTTCCCATTGAGGTTTCGAAACAACCCCTGTTTCCATTGCAGAGCTGGGAGGGGCAGGTGTGGACGACACCTCAGCAGGAAATGTTGGGGAAAAAGTAGAAAGGAGGAGGTGTGCACTCTCTCTCTCTCTCTCTCTCTCTCTCTCTCTCCCTCCCTCCCTCCTTCCCCCCTCCCAGTCTGGCTTTTGGCCATGGAAGAGGGCGCCCCTGCTGGTAGCATGGGGAAAATGCATCCTGGACATCATCCTGCGGACTTGGCCTCTCTCCAGAAGGTCTTGGCTTTCTCCAGGACGTCCAGCCAACCTCCTAGGGGGAATGAAATTCTGTTGTCCAAGGCAGCTGGCTGCCTAGGGAAGTCGGATGTCCAAATCCAGCTATTTGTTGGTCCTTGGATTTCCTGGCTGAAATACAGTTGCTGGAGAAGAGCTTCAATACCTGCCCCTTCAACGTGCCGAGGTCAGAGAAGGAGTCGGCCGCTTTGTGGCCTGGGCATGGGAGGGCTGTTTTTCGGACATCTGAAGGATTGTCAGAGCAGGGCTGGCTCAGGCGCATTTGGTATCTGGAGGATCTTCCATGCGAGCCTCCTTTAGGGCACAGCCCTGGCTTGTGCTGGAACAATCAGGCCGAGGTTGTCCAGTGCAAGGCCGGTGCCAGCTAGAGGGCAACTCAGGGTCCGGAGATACTTTGCCCCTTACCCCGTGTCGAACCGCAGCCACCTCTGTGGGCAGTGGCGGCATTCAGCCGGTACGCTGGGCGGGACTTACCTTTGAGCGGCAGTCCGCCCATTGCGTAACGGCGCGTTCCGCCTCTCAAAGGTAAGTCCCGCCCGGCGTACCGGCTGAATGCCGCCGCTGTCTGTGGGGCTACTCAGATTTGCTCCAGCTATTTTGCTGGTGCAAATACGAGAAGCCCATGTAAGGCCAGGGATGGGGTTAGGCTTTGGTGTGGGCTGCCACGGCCGGCTCCACACTGATCTACTGCTTAGTTCACCCCCAAACTAATTACCAAATCGATGGTAAGGCCGCACCTGGAATATTGTGTCCAGTTCTGGTCGCCGCACCTCAAAAAGGACATAGTGGAGCTGGAAAAGGTGCAGAAGAGAGCGACAAAAATGATTACGGGGCTGGGGCTCCTCCCTTATGAAGAAAGACTGCAGCGTTTGGGGCTCTTCAGCCTAGAAAAAAGGCGCCTGAGGGGGGACATGATTGAGACATACAAAACTATGCACGGAAGGGATAGAGTCAATTGAGGGATGTTCTTTTCCCTCTCTCTGAACACCAGAACCAGGGGGCATCCGCTAAAACTGAGGGTTGGGAGAGTTAAAACAGATAAAAGGAAGTACTTTTTTACCCAGCAGGTAGTTGATCTGTGGAACTCTTTGCCACAGGAGGTGGTGATGGCATCTGGCCTAGATGCCTTTAAGAGGGGATTGGACAGATTTCTGGAAGAGAAGTCCATCGTGGGCTATAGGCATTGGGCTATAGGCAACCTCCTTACATTGGTGGTGGGCTACTTCAGAATACCGGGTGCAGGGGAGTGGCAACAGAATGCAAGCATCTTGTTGTCTCATGTGCTCCCTGAGGCACCTGGTGGGTCGCTGTGAGATACAGATGGGCCTTTGGCTTGATCCAGCAGGGCTCTTCTTATGTTCTTGCTGTTCCAACCCACCCCTTGCGCTGGCCTGCCTGAGCCAGTTCCAGCTCACCCTCTCTGGTGCTGAATCTGGAAGCTGGTGTGGTCCTCTGTGCAGACCTGCCTGACTCTGGAGTTGCCGCCAATGTGCTTGATGGCCTGTCCGTGACACTTGGGGACCGGCCTGTGTAGCTCAAGTCAGTCTTTGGGTTGCTCTGCCTGGTGGGTGGGAGCTGGCCAAGGGTGCAGGAGAAGGTCCTTGGGGCTTGTGCTCCCTGGGTCAGATGCATGTCTTCCACACAGACTCAACGGATGGGAGATCCACCTTCTGCCCCAAGGAGAAGCCCGGTTCTTCCTTTGCCTCTCCTTTCGCCAGGGAGCTCTTGAAGCGTTTTAACTTCTCGCGTATCTAAATGGATAAGCAGAGGAGCAGTGACTGGATTTCAGAATAGGTCTATTTATAACCGAAGCCTTGTTGCTTCGTGCAGCCAGGCCAGTGTGTCATTTTGTCTCAGCGTTGCCAGCCCTGACTTGAATCGTGAATCCAGCTCCTTGGAGGTCCCCAGAAGAAGACTTTGCTCTCTGGGGTTTCTTCACTGACAAGTGCAGGCTCCGGAATGCAAAGTCTGTCTTCTCAACGTGGATCTGTGGCAGCCTGCAGTGGTGCCGGAACGATGACCCTTTCCCAGCGGCGTCATGCAGCCTGAACGCTGGGCGGGAGGAATGGGCAGGCCGGGGAAGATGGCGAAACGGAGCGGTGCGCAATGGGCGGGCTGCCGCTCACCCGTTCCTCCCGCCCAGCGTTCCGGCTGCATGAAGCCGCGGCCCTTTCCCCCTACCCGGGGGAAACGCACATCTACTATGCGCTGTAGATCTTCCCCCACCTGGGTGCTGGAGGGCTGCCCCCCCCCCAGTATCTGTGCCAGGCCTGGTGCCTTGAGTATCAAGGGAGGTGCTTGGTTTTCTGCTGCAGTCATAACAGCCTCTCCACTCACAGAAGAGTCTTGGCTGCCGGCCCGGCTCTTTCCAGCCCAGTGTGTCCTGCAAGCCCTACTTCATCCATCCGTCCTGCTCAGTTGATGCCACCTAGTGGAAGACTCACCCCCTCTGGACATCAGGCTGCAGCTTGCTCTCGGCTTGCAAACAGCACCATTTCCCTCCAGAGATGTTGTCTGCGTGAATATGTTGGAGAAGTGAGGAAATGAGGACGAATCGCTCAAGAGGGGCTGACTGGATCCCTAAATCCTGGGGAATTCTTTGGAACTGCAGCATTGAAGTTCACATGGCTCCGGAGTGTGCTAGCACTTTTTTGGAAGCGCTTCTCTGGGGTGTGATGCCATCCCTCTCTTTCCCCTCCCCATTTCTGCTGGGGAATGCACCAGCGTTTTAAAAGGCCTGCATGGAATATTGAGCAATTGTGATTTTCTGGTTGAGGCTAATGACATTGGCGGGATAGACATCTTTTCCCCCAAAGATGTAGATGGTGAAATCATGCAGATAGTCATGACCTCTCGCAAAAGCTGCCTGTTTTTCTCAGCAGCTTCTGTTTCCTACTTCCTGAATGAGCAACGTGGGTGATCCCACCCAATCAGGGAACATGGAATGAACAGGAAGCTGTCATGATGAAAGCATCGAAACAATGACATGGTTGGTCAATCCAACAGGCACCTTTGGGGGTAGGGGGTCCGGTGGAAAGTTAGGCTAGCCTTGCCATCAGATTAAAAAAATCTATCATAAATTCTACCATTATGTCTATTATAAATTCAATGCAATTCATGTGAACAGTCACCCACATGAATTGGATGTGGTGATGTCAGGATCATGTCCCTGTGGGTCCTTTCAGACAGAAAATGGTGACAGTTTAAATAGTGGACTTTACAGTTTTACAAGGAGTAACCCTGCCCCCCCCCAAAAAAAAACCCCAGCAAAAGGGAAAAGCCCAAGCAAGAAGATTCGGGACTGAAACCTTAGCACTGGCTTACAATTTGCATTGTGTATTAACTCAGAAGCTTGGGGGTGGGATGCGGGCAGTGGTGTCAGCTTACCGGTACGCTGGGCGGGTCTTCTGGGTGATCGGCAGCGCGCTCGCTGCGTTCCGTTGCGTAATGGCAAAAGCCCGCCCGCTGCAGCGGTGGAACGCAGCGAGCGCACTGCCGATCAGCCAGAAGACCCGCCCAGCGTACCGGTAAGCTGACACCACTGGGTGCGGGTCTCAAATTTGACTGTGGTCCCAGAAGGTCTCGTCACTCTTGCAATGGGTTCTTGGGTATCCTTACTTGGAAGTGAGACCCTTTGCATTCCATGGTGGTGGTGGGGAGGAATGTCAGGTGCCGCCCTTGCCCTTCACTGATGCGCCTTCCTCATTCACCCACAACAGTGATTTCATGCAGGCCAGGATTGCACTGTGAATGGGAGGCCCACAGAACAGTAGAGAACCCATTACTGTTGGCTGCCCAGGGCCAATGAGAGGGGAGTAAAGGGGCTAATGTGTACCCGGGGCCCAGGAGCTGTGGCGGCAGCTGTTGCTGCAGGTGTATGTGCCTGGCCGAGAAATATATACACGACACTCCTGAGCACAGTGTCAAATCTGGGAGAAAACTGGCCCTGCTACAGTGGCGTATGGATCCATTTACCCGGAAGGAGTGTGTGAGAGCTCAGGGACTCACCTGCAGGGCTACAGCTGCTGCAGGAATCAGTTTTGGCACACCCAGGACGCTTTCCACTCTAGTGCAAGCCTAAGTACAATGATGCTAATTTTCTGCAATGATTTCCTCTATTTTAAAGCTATTAGAGGGACTTAGGAGTGTGTTTGGTTTGCTGTATTCCTGAATCTAGCTGCTGACGCTGCATGGACAGGTAGACCTGGGCTTTGCAGTGGGAAGGCCAGTAGATGTGGGCTCCAAAAACCTTTGTCTCCACCCTCCCGCCCATTCTGTTTTGTTCTCTCCTCCTATGGGAAGGGTCCAACAAGAAATTTTGTACTCCCTGATAAAATTCTGGACTGCATGGCGATATTTGTGAAGGCAAGTGAGAGCCAGGCCAGTGAGGGCCCTCTCGGTGAATAAATAGGGAAGGGTTGAGAAATTGCCCCCAAAGAGAGTTGGACCAGTGTATCCGTGAGCCTGAGCGAGGCAGGTGCAGGTTAGCGAAGGGGGCCCACCTTCCTGCCGGCCTTTTCCTGTTCCCTGGATTCCAAGAGGATGTGGAGCAGGGAAGGAGGGGAGGCTCTAGCCCAGCAATTTTCAACCAGTGTACATGGACGTGCCATGAAAAGTTTGTACATGTGCTGTGGAGCACAGCGGTTGAAAATAGCTGAAAAACTCTTTTCGGGTCTGGTTATAGGACAACCATCTCTAGTAGTGAATTGTCTGTCCCTCTTCCTTCAATAAAAAGCCGAGACATCACCCTGCCAACAAAGGTTTGCATAGTCAAAGCGATGGTTTTCCCAATAGCAATGTATGGCTGTGAGAGCTGGACCATATGAAAGGTGGAGCACCGCAGAACAGATGCTTTTGAATTATGGTGCTGGAGAAGACTCTTGAGAGTCCCCTGGACTGCAGGGAGGTCCAGTTGGTCAAGCCTGATTGCTCCCTGGAAGGACAAATCCTGAAGCTGAAGCTCCAATACTTTGGCCACCTCATGAGAAGAGAAGACTCTTTAGACAAGACCCTCATGCTGAGAAAGATGGAAGGCAAAAGGAGAAGGGGGAGGCAGAGGATGAGATGGTTAGATAGTGTCACTGAAGCGATGAACGTGAAATTGGGCGAACTCCGGAAGCTAGTGGAGGACAGGGAGGCCTGGCCTGCTGTGGTCCATGGGGTCGCGAAGAGTCGGACATGACTTAGTGACTGAACAACAACAACAACTTCCTAACAGCTGCAGAATCCATTCCCAGAAATGACATCACAGGAGGCGAAGACCATAGAGGTCTGTGCTGTTAGAAGAAAAATGTTGAAAGTTGCCACTCTAGCCCATCACTCCACTCCTCACTTCCTGTTCTGCTTTGTTCTCCCTTTCTTTCCTCAATCCAGGGAGCAAGAGGAAGAGCACAGGTGGCACATGGTTGCTGCCACAGGGGCCAAGCAGTCTTGGGCCTGCCCTTCCAAAACATGTATCTTGGCCCCGGCATCACAAACAGGCCAGCCAGGCTGAAGCCCACTGCATTGTAGCTGCATAGCTAGTGGTAATATTCACTCTTATCTTGGAGGAAGGAACCTGTATGTTCACTGCAGGGGCCAGGACAGAAAAGAGCAACCCAATTCTGCCAGTGTTTGAAAGGAAAGTCTTCAGCTACCAGCACGTAAACGGCTGACCTTCACTTTCAGAAATAGCAGCTTTAATGCACTCTCCTGAGCCCAGCTTGGTTAGAGGAGGCTGAACTCCCTGCCTTTCACTGTGGGAAAGATTCCTTTTACACATATATGAACATCTCCTTTCCAAGCAGAATCTAAGCAAGGATTTCTGGGGCTTTGCTGCCTGTATCCTGCAGCCTCTTATGTAATTCAATTAGACTTTGGACCAAAAAAACACAGGGCCACATGCAAGAACTGCTGTGCGTAAGTGATGAGGGAAGAGTGGAAAGGAAGTGTGTCCCTCTCTCGGTCTCTCTTGGATCCGTCCAAAGACCAAAGCCTCTGATGCATTCCCCCCCCCTCCAAGTGACCCATTTCCACCACTGTTGTATCATTAGGAGAAACTTCGAAAGGCTGCAGAACTTGCCGTGGACCTGAGTCAGAGCTGCATGTGGGTCTGTGTGGTGTGTTTGCAGATGTTTTCAGCAGTGCTGAAAAAACAACAACATTCTGACCAGTTGCATTTTACAGCTTCTCTATTTTTGTTGCCTCCATCTAGGCTGCCATCACATAGTCAAATCCACCTGGCAGCTCAGAGAATTGTAGACCTCCCTTTCTTCCTCAATCCAGGGAGCAAGAGGAAGAGCACAGGCTGGCCCACACCATCCCACAAAGGTGGCACATGGTTGCTGCCACAGGGGCCAAGCAGTCTTGGGCCTCCCCTTCCAAAACATGTACCTTGGCCCCAGCATCACAAACAAGTCTGGGAGGTACCCAGCAGCGTCATGCAGCCGGAATGCTGGGCGGGAGGAACGGGTGAGCGGCAGCCGCGGGGGCGGGGAGGACGGCGAAACGGAGCGGTACGCAACGGGCAGGCTGCCGCTCACCCGTTCCTCCCGCCCAGCGTTCCGGCTGCATGACGCCGCTGGAGGTACCCAGACAGTCGTCTAGTCCAACCCCCTGCCTGAAGCAGGAAATCCTCCTAAAGCTTCTCCAGCCTCTGAAGATCTCCAGTGAGAGAGACTCCACCACCTCCCTCGGCAATCTGTTCCACTGCCGAACTGCCCTGACCGTCAAGAATTTCTTCCTCATGTCCACCTGGAATCTCCTCTCTTGCTGTTGGTACCCACTGATTCTAGTTAATCATTATCTCCACCAACTTGCTCCGTTTGTTGCACTGTCTGACTGGGTGAAGAACACATCCACTATGTTCACCTCTCTCCAGATCAGGTGCTGGTCTTCAGGGCCCGTGAGAGGGTGGCACAGGGGGTAATTTGTACCCAGGCCCAGGGTCAAAAGGGGGGACCAGGAGCCAAAGGGGGCTCCTGAAAGTTCCTGGGATCTTACATGCTACCCATGTGGGATGCTGGGGGCGCTACTGCAGGCACATAGCAGTGGCCTTATGCACCAGGCTGAGGAGTGCATGCATGCCGCTCCTTAACATAAGCGAAGTCTGGGAGGAAACTGGCCTGCCACAGTCGCTTTTGGGCTTGTGGATCCACTTATCATGAAAGGAGTGTATCAGAGCTCAGGGACAGATGTGGGTCTGCAGCTGCTCCAGAAGTAAATGTTGGTACATGCAAACATGAATATGCTAATTTCCTGCCATGCTTTTCTATATTAAAATTATTTTATGCCCAGGAGTGTATTTTGGTTTCTGTGTTACTGTATCCAGCTGCTGACACTGTGTGGGCACCCCCTGGCTCAGTGATGTCATTCAGGGGGAACGGACCAGAATGGGCGTTCCGGATCCTAACGGGCTCCGTGGCTGCTTCCGGGGTTGTTGTTTTTTCTTCCAACATTTGAATTTGAACTCAAAAGTGAGTTCCTGTTCCTAAATCATTTGAATGACACCACTGCCCTGGCTCCATATTGGAGTCTTGGGCCCCATATTGGGAAGCCCAGTGGACCAGGGCTCCAAATACTTCTCCAGGGGTTGCCCCTTCTCCGCCACCCCATCTTGCCCACCCCCCTCACCCCTATTCTACCCCTTTGGGATGGGACCCTAAAGAAACTTTGCTTCTCTCAGAGGCCCTGTTTGTCATCATCCCCCACCCCACAACTGTGCCCCTGGATGTAGTGTTTTCCCCAAGAGGAATGAATGGCAGGCATTCACTTTTACTGGGGGAAAAGAATCATTTTGTGTACTTGAGCTAAGTTGCCTTAGAGCAAGAAGATTATATATTGACTGTAGGGAACATGATGTCACATTCTTGAAGCCATGGGTATAAACTCAGATCATTGCTGCGAAGGAGGATTGCCGCCGCGGAGTCACGAATCAAAATCTCCCTGCCCGTGTGTAAAAGTTAATCTCAACGTCTTTAATCATGCCTGCATGTTCTGCATACGGGTGTGCGAATCGCTGGACGAAAAATGGGATTTAATTTCCGCGGAAAGGTTCATGTATTCACATTACATCGGTTCAATAAAACAACCGTTCAGTGAGTACAGAATTTTTGAAGCTGTGTAATTTATTGTTGTTCCTAGCAGTCGTATTCACCATTTTCTGACACCCACTGTTAATGGTCTAGAAGGTAAAAAAATATATATTTCCCCCCTCCTTTTCCCCCCTTCCCGTTTACACTTTTTTTCCCCGCCTTCCATTTTCTACGGTAATATTTTTGAAATTCTGAACATTAACAGAGTTTGTTTTATGGGGGGGTGAGTGTAGAAGTTTAAAAAAATACTCTTAATAGCCTAGAAGTAAAAAAGAATTACTCTCATATTGACAACTACTTGTGTTATACATTGAGAGATTTTAATGTAATTTTCCTACATATTTATCTAATTTTTGCCCACCCTCCCCTTTTTTTCTTTCCTTCCCGTTCACACTTTATTTTTGGTTGTGTAGATTTCAAAAAATACGTCTGTCAAAACAGTGCAATCCGAGTTTAAATAGACAGCAAGTGGCATTTCGTCTGGTATGTTCAGTAATATAATTACGCGGAATTAAACCTTGGAATTGCATATTAACTCATAATATGGTTACCACTGATGTTTCTACACGATCACACGTTGTTATTTTGGTAAGTTTTTACTTCAGGAGTAAACTATTAAGTCCTAAACATCACGCGCAAACCAATCTGAAATGCTTGGAATCAGCACTGTTTTGAGTATAATGACGTGGCCGCTAAGCCCGTCCCCTGGCTTCACTTTGTTCCTATTCATATAACAAGCAGGGCTGGGCCCTGCCTTAGAGCCACAGAACCCGGAAGGGTCTCCCGGAAGCCGGAAGTGACATCACAAGAGGTGAAGACCGGAGAGATCAGTGTGCCGGGAGAAGAAAAAATCACTGGAAATTTCTGTACTACAGTGTAATAATTTTATGGAAAATTGGCTTTTTAAAAAGCAACATTTATAAGTAGGCCTACAGAGTAATTGGATTAATTAATTTTTTTACAACACAGTCCTCTGTGTACCTAAGCAGAAGGAAGTCTCATTTTGAATGAGACTGTGGGCCCAATCCTAGCCAACTTTCCAGCGCTGATGAAGCCACAATGCAGCTCCAGTTTAAGGCAACAAGTGTTCCCTTACTTTGAGGAGGCCTCTCTGACTGTCTCCCCACCACAGAATGCAGTGCACCCTCTGTTGGCATGGCTGGAAAGTTGGATAGGATTGGGGCCCTTATGCCCTGTTAAGTGTGTATATAGAATGCAGGTCAGTACACACTTACATGGGAGTAAGCCCCATTAAGCAGAGTTTGATTTACCTCCAAGCAGACATCCTAGGATTGTGCTATTAATTGATTCAAAATGCCCCTAATCAAGTGGGCAGCAGGTGTGTGTGTGTGTGTGTGTGTGTGTGTGTGTGTGTCAAGAGGCACCCCCTGCTCCTCCACAGAAGGGAATGCCTCTTAAAATGATGCCTAAAATCAACCACGTGCACCTAAAATCAAACTGTAAATTCCTCTGAAAACAGCACTCGTAGGCTGACTTCTTGCTTTGGAAACAATGAAATTAAAAAAAAAAATCCTGCATGCAGAGCTATTCAAATGTAGTCCCTTTGATTAATCCATAAGCGTCTTGCTTCTGTTAAGATTTCTTGAATGGGGTGATGTCCTGATGGTAGCAGCTATCGATATCCCCCCCTCTGGTTTTTTTTTTAAAGAGGCTTAACAAAATCTTAATGTGATGCAGGGAATTTGGGTGGGTGGGTGAGAAAAGGAGAGGACTTACCCCTGGCCTTTAGGCTGGGCTTAGGAAGTGCCGGGATCTCCTCTTTTCAGAGGCTTGCTGTTAGGAGCGGATTAAATGGGGGCTTGGTGGTGGGGTGCAGCCAGTGGCGTTATTCACCCAGTACGCTGGGCGGGACTTACCTTTGAGTGGCAGTCTGCCCGTTGCGTCACGCCGCGTTCCGCCTGCGGCGGAACGCGGCATGACGCAACGGGCGGATTGCCACTCAAAGGTAAGTCCCGCCCAGCATACCGGGTGAATAACGCCACTGGGTGCAGCCTTCCCTCTCCTCCCCCCCCGAATATCTTTGGGCATTAAGCGGTTTAATTATGGATGGGAGAGCCACTGAAAACATGGAAGGCTCTGCCTCTGCCTGGTTTCCTCAGGTTGGCTTAATTATGCAGGAATATTAATTTGCGTCATGGTGCAAGCGGGGAAGGCAAAGGAGCACCGGCTGCAGTGCTCATGCCTAGGGTAGTGTGGGGGGCTCGAGAGCCAGAGGTGAACCAAGTGCTTGTATAAGGCCATGGAGAGAGTATTGCCGGTACATTGGGAGATCTGGGTTCGAATCTGCCCTCAGCCATGAAGCCCATTGGGAGAGCTCGGGGCCACTCACACCACCTTACCTTCAACTACTTTGGGGGTGGGGGAGTGGCTCAGTGAAGGGTCACCCCCTAGGTTCAGCATTTCCAGGGAGACTCCTGAAACCCTGGGAAGGCTCTGCTGAGCAGTATTCTCACTCTGTACAAAGACTCTGTATACATATTCTGACATCTCCCTGGGCACCTTGGAGGGGCTGTAGCAAAGTAGCAGGTCCTGGGTTCAATCCCTGGCGTCTCTAAGTACAGGTGGGAAAGATGGAACCTTCTGAAGTCTTTGAGTGCTGCTGCCGGCCTGTGTGGAGCTGGAGCCACCTGGGATCTGACTCGATTGAAATCACCTTTCCTGTGTATCTGTGTGCCTCACTGGCTTGTTGTGAAAATAAAGTAATGCCCGTGGCTGGTGCATTGAGGGTGGAACGATGTGCTATAAAGGTGCACAGTGGTTTTGGTATGCGTGTCACCTACTTAAACGTAGAGTTACTAGATACAAACTAGGACAGAGAGCCTCTAATCTGTCTGCTGATTGTACAGCCTCTGTCTGCTGATTGTACAGAAGCAGACGCAGCTTTGTAAAGCCTTCAGTGTTGAGCTGCACCTGCCAAAATTCCTCCTTCCACACCATGATTAAGGGTAGAGGCACGTCCGCAGGCCAGGTGTGCAACAATCTTACCCAGCATGGCATAGACCTGCAGTACTTCCTCTGGGTACATGTGACTGGAGCAGCATTTTTCAACACTCTTCTGGAGAAAACGGCATTCCGCAGAAGCGCCTTGGGTTCTGCAGTGTGCAAATCCATCAGAGGTAAAATGCACATCCCACTACTGATCTTTTGCAATGCACAGGAAAATGCCGTAGGGGTGCGCTGATTATGCAATGGGTGGCAACTAGCTTGGATGCCCCTGCGTGTGCACTCCCTAGTTGCCCTGGGGAAAAGCGTGGTTGGGGACCTGGGAGGAATTACAGTGGACAGTGGGTTTTCTCTATAACCCAGCAGGGTTTTTATGCTCTAGGATCGTGTTTTCCAAGCTGTGGGGCGGGACTCACTGGTGGGGCCTGACCTGATTGGGTCATGAAACTGACAAGCTGATCGCTGACAAGGAAAAAGCACTGAGCTCTGCGGAAAGTGAAAATGAATTTCCCTGCAGGTTTACTGGAGAGCAGGCAGCCCTTTCGAGGCTGAACGGACTCTATCTGATGAACACAACCTTTGCAGCTCGCAATCCTTTGCAGCTTGCTGTGGTTCTTGGGAAGCCAAATCAATGAGGAGGCATCTTCGGAAGGGGAACAGAAAAACAACTAGAATATGACATGCGTGAGAGGGGCTCTGCTACAGGGCTCAGAGCGCAATCCTACATCTCCATTGCACCAGCGCTGCGCTCTTGCGCCGGTCCAGCGCTGTTGCAAATGTGCCGTCAAGAGCATCTGTGCTGGCTAGTTGGGTGCTGGACCGGCGCAAGCAGCAGCATCTGTGCACAGGCACCTCTGCGCCCATCAGCAGCGCATATCCTAAACGGGGCGGCCCTGATTCAGGCCGCTGCTGTGCACATTCACCTGCGCCAGCAAAATAGCAGGCGCAGATGCGAGTAGCCCCATAGGGCTGACTGGGGCTTACCTGGGTGCAAGGGGAAAACCTTTCCTTGCCCTGCGCTGAGCTGCTGCTGCCTCCTGCTGGGCTTAGGATATGGCCCTGCTAAGTCGGCCTTACTGTGTCGGCCTTACTTAGGATTGCGCTGTCAGTGTGTGTGTGGGGGGGTGGGAGGTGGGGAAATGGAGGATATGGCTGGCCTTGGGGATCAGGGGAGAGGGGCCAAGCTGCACCGTGGCTGTCTTTTTTATGCCTGCAATTTGAACAAAACACTGCTTTTCCCGGAAAAATAATGCTGAAACGTCTCTCTTTCTCTCGCTGTGGTGCAGCAGACCTTTGGTGTGAGCCAGTGCCAACACCTAAGAGCTTTGGGCAGCAGTCCCGAGTTTCCTGGTGACACCTCCTCCTCCTCCTCCTCCTCCTCTGGTCTTAATGAGAAAGCGAGTTCAAGTTTTACGGCATGCCCCTCCCCCCAGCAGTGCCTACCCTGGAGTTCATTCAGACCTTTGCAGCCCCTTTTCAGTGCCCTGGAATGCATGGAATAAATGACGCAGAAAAATACCTAAAGAGCATGTGCAGAGTTGCTTTTCTCTTGGGTCATTGTGAGTACCAGTGATTTCTGCTTTAGAAGGTATGTTTCAGGTGCAATTTAAGACTTCCCTTTGCCGGCCATCGATCTGGAGCATCTCTTCCCCCAACCACCACCACCCAGCTCGGCTGCACTTGCATTCCAAGCAGTAAAAAATGGAATTAGTTGCAGCCATGGCCTGTGCCTAGAATATTGAGCCAAATAAGTTGAATTTCTGGTGCGAACTTTCCAAAGCTCACTAGTGCAAGGAGAGGCTTTTCTGCGGTGCACTGACCAGTTCTGGAGTTGAGAGGCCAGGTGCGCAGGAATGCAGGGCCTGGGCTCCTGTGTGCAGCTCTGCCCCAAGGGGTGTTCGTTCTCCTAAGTGCGGCCGCCCCAGGATGCGTGGTGCCTTGCAATGCCAAAAGCAGCTGCCACGGCTTCCGTTCTGGATTTGAAAGGCAAGAGGAAGTGTGGTGGAGAGGGGAACAGAATGGGAGAAGGATGGGGAAGGAACAGAGAAGGAAGGGGGAAGGAGAGGAGGGACATGGGCAGTGATGTCATGCAGGGGGTACGCGGGGGTATTCGAGTACCGGTTTCTAGGATTATGGCTGGCCCCGCCCATTCGCCCACCCACTCGTTGACTCCGCCCCCTGCAACGTTTGAATTTCCTGCATGTTTGAGTTGCCTGCACGTTCTCAGAGCCAGGCAGGCAGGCAGGCAGGCAGGCAGGCAGGCAGCGAGCAGAGCCTTGCCTTGCCTTGCCTTGCCACTGAAAAATGAGCTGCTCTGGGGTTTTGGAACTGTTGGGTCATTTTAACATGATGCCAGTCCTCCTTAACATGTTCTAGGGGTGCTGTGGAATACTGTTGCCACTGTTGGGTCAGTTTAAAATTGTCTGAGGCCTCAAAAAGGGCTTTTTTCATGTCACTTCCTGCCACGACCTCACTTCCGGCTTATGACGTCACTTCCGGTGGGCGGGTCCCGACACGTGCCAATCAAAAGTGAGTACCTGTTCTTAAATCATTTAGATGACACCACTGGACATGGGTAGAATGTGGAAGGGTGAAAACCATGGTTAGTATGCCAATGCAATGAAATAAACCATGCTGGAACATCTATATTCTATCAAAGGTGAACCAGGAAATATTTATTTACCTAATGAAATTTGATTTCATCATGGAGGGCGGGGGCTACAACATCTTCTTTGACCCTCGGTAGCGGAAGCTATTTAGCCCGTGTGGAGGTGAGCTTGGGATCCAGCGGCAAAGGTTGCCACCAGTCCCACCCCCTTCCCTCATGTCAGCTGCCCCCCTCCCCAATCACGTCGAGGTCTCTTCTTTGAATTTTCAGCTTTCGTTGTAAGAGAAAAAAGTCCACTAAGGGGTCCATCGGTCTTCCACCATTCTGTTTAGCGAGTGCAAAAGTGCTGGGATGGTTGACCAGCACATGGATGTATAAAAAAGAGGTTGTCTTTGTTGTTGTTGTTGTTGTTGTTGTTGTTGTTGTTGTTGTTGTTGTTGTT
>JAJKFI010000162.1:72725-84927 GCA_029204185.1 Lerista edwardsae | reverse complement strand
TTGTTGTTGTTGTTGTTGTTGTTGTTGTTGTTGTTGTTGTTGTTGTTAAGGCTAGTTCTGCTTCATAAGGCTAGTTCTGTTTAGATAAATTAATTCATTTTCAAGCCAGATGCTGTCTTCTGTATACACAACACAACACAACACAACAGTATACACAACACTCCTGGCTGGCTGGAGAGGAGGACCTTAGGGTTCTGGGAGCAGCTCCCCCATGTGGCCAGCAGTCAGAACTGCAGCCTGGGACTTTCAGTAGAGCAGTGGTTCCCAAACCTTTTAGCTCCTGGACCCAGTGGTGTGCCTGTGTGTGTGTGTGTGTGTGTGTGTGTGTTTGTTTGTTGGGGGGCAAATGCCCTGGGGCGCCAGGCAGAAGGGGTGGCAAAATTTCCCCCTCCCGCCTGTGGTTGTGGCACCCACCGCCACTCTGCTCCGGGGCCGCTCTCCTCCTTTTTTTTCAAGTGTAGGGGGAGGACGGCTGCCCCCCCCCGAGAACTGGAGAAGCCACATGAGGCCTTCCAGAGGCCAAAAACGCACAAGTGACCGTTTTCGGTCCCCAGAAGGCCTTTTCCCTTTGGACAGGGGATGTAGGAGAGACAGCAGGCACCTCCCTTCCTGCTTCTCCCGCTCTCCCTTTCTCACCCTCTTCCTTTTGCTCCAACTGTCTCTCCTTCCCAGCAGGGATGCCAGCAGACTGGGCACTGGGCCAGCCCTGGGTCAAGTCGACAGGCGGCTGATCCTTTTCCACCCTGCCACCTTGGCACCGCTTGGTCTGCGCTGCAGCCGTTGTCCCACCGTTGTCCCACCGCCCGGGGGCAACACCTTGGGACCTGGGCGGTGTTGTTGAGCCCCAGAGAAGTGACGCTCTGTGCAAATTTAGGGGAGGCGGCGCTTGCTGCTCTGCTCTGCTCTGCGAGGCTCCCCCCCCCCACTCCTGGAATTTCGGCCAGGGCAGGAAATGCAATTCCTGCCTCTCCTTCTCCAGTTACCAACACGATCAATGGATCAAGCTGGATCGATGGCAGGGGTCAATTAACCGTGGGCAGAGATGGGGGCCTTGGCGCGTCCCCGGGACTGGCAGCTGCCCAGGCGAAAGGGGAAACTTGCACCGTAAGCAGTAATTAAGAAGCAATTTGCCCTTGGGCGGCATGGCCGGGCATGACACCAAATGCCTCCGGTTCTTGGGCTGGGTGCTGCTCAGATGAGACCCACGCTTGAAGCGAGCGATGCTCCATGCAGCAAGGGGCTGGAGGGCGTGGAAGCGCTAGACCCATTTCCCAGGAAATGTAAAGTCCAGAGCAAAAGCAATGCTTCTACATGCCAAAATCTGCTGCTATTCCACCCGCCTCTTTTTCTCACCTTCTGTGAGTTACACCAAATGTTATGCTGCTCAGGGCGCAATCCTAACCTGGAGTTTGGCTGGCAGAGTTAGGCCAGCAAAGTTTGGCCAGCACAAGGGCCACCGTAAAGCAAGTTTGGACCACTCTTGGACTCAGGGAGGATGGCGCCTGTCTGTGTAATGGCCGCTCTGATTCCGAGAGTGGTCCAAACATACTTTAGGGTGTCCCTTGTGCCAGCCAAATTTTGTTGGCCTAACTGTGCAGGCCTAACTTCAGGTTAGGATTGCACCCTTAATCGTGTGTGAGCAGCTAGTTCTTCACATCTGGGCAGTTGTGCAGCCAAAGCAACAGTTCTAAAAGGGCCTCTTTGTCTGAAAAACATCCCCCCTACTTTTCTATCCCCGAGTGGTTTACAATCTAAAATAAAAAGAACGAAGAGATACATCTAGCCTAGGGAGCTGTTATATAAGGAGGGTATAAACATAAGATCTAAATGCAGCTAAATGCAGGGCTAAATGCAGCCCCCAGAAACAATCTTTCCGGCCCCATACCAGGTCTCTCCTGGCATGACAGTTGAGCTTTCTCATATCTTGGAATTATGAACAAGATTTGCACATTTTCTCTTCTATCATTTGCAACTCATGCGTTTCTGTGAGAACAAAGTGCTTATTTCCGGCCATCACCTGGATAATGATGTCCTTTTCAGTTCTCAGCAGGCACTATGAACACTATTCAGCCCCCTATATGAAATGAATTTGACACCCCTGACCTGAGCTGAGTGACTGTCAGCGCCATCCTATACTGGACGTAGCATCAGTGCTACGTCATTAGCGCTGATGCAGGGGCGCTAAGCAGCACCCCCTCGTCGGCGCTAACACTCTGCAGCCGACGCTATGAGTAGCCTAAGCTTCAGAGCACTGACGGGGAGCTCTCCTCGCGCTGACTGAAGCCGGTCGGTGCGAGGGAGGGACCGGCCTGTTCTGGGACGGGGATTGGTGGGGGGGGGGGAGAGGTTGGGGCGGGATGTGGGCGGGCTTGGGAGGTGGCTATACAGCCGCATCCTAAGCCTGCTTGGGAGACCATGCAGCCCCAATTCAGGCCACGTGGTCTCCTCGGATCTGCGCCCACTATTTAGCAGGCGCAAATCCAAGGAGCACATTGGAGAGGCTGGAGCCTCCCCTACGGTAAGGGAGCGAACATGCCCTTGCCGCGGGGAGGCTCCAGCCTATGCTAAACAGCGTTGGATTTGGCACTGGCTGGCTGGCCTTGCTAATCCGGCGCTGTTTAGGATTGTGCCCTAAGCTGTGGCCCTTTCCTGCAGGCACTCTAAAAACACCCCATTTCCCAAGAGTGAATCTGAGGGTGCAATCCTAACTAGACATTAGGTCAGCCCATGTCCTCCGTGCCAGCCTCGGAGTGTCGCAAATGAGGCGTAAATTGCATTTGCGCCCCTCCAGAGCAGGCAAGGCCGGTGCAAGGATGTGCTCCGACCGGCCTGCACCCTGACTCAACCCCAGGTAAGGCTGGCCAGGTCAGCAGGGATGTGGGAGAGGCAGCTGTGTGTAGGGGATGGGCCCCATGGATACTGCCCTGAGCTTCTCCTTACCTGGAAAAGACGGGATAAAAAAATAAAATAAATTGGTTGGTTGGCCTGGGGTGTGACAGGAGTTTTGACCAAGGGGGCCGAGAGGAAGGGCCGGCTGGTTGCAAGACTTCAAAGGGAGACGTGGCGTGACGGCAGGACCAGCCTGAGGGACTTGGAATCCGCTGTCCAGGCTCCTGCGATGGACTTCTGGGATGCTCTGGGCAAGCTCTCGGTGTGGCCCAAAGGCCTGCCGTGGGTCAGTCTGTTGCTGCTCTGGATAAAAAAAGGCTGATGCTTTTTTTTTTTTGGAGGGGGAGTCTGTATGTGGAAGTATTTCATTGATTGTTGTTGCCTGAATGGTGCGTTTTTGTGAGCTCTGAATGAACCTGGAGTAAACCCCAAACCTGCAGTTTATAATGCTTCTATTTTGTCGGCAGCCTTGACTTTGCAGCAAGCAAACCTGTCCCTTCTCTGTGCCGGCTGGAGGCCAGCTGAAGCGGTCGCCTCAGGCAGCAGCCTGGTGGGGGCCTTTCTCCCTCTCCTCCTCCTCCTCCTCCTCGCCTCCACTGCTCCACCTTCTCCTTCCTCTCTCTGGGTTGGAAGAAGAGGAAGAGGAAATTGAGGGGAGGAAAGTGCTGACCTCGAGCCCTGGAGAATGGGAGGAGCAGAGAGGCTGGCGCGTAATTGTGGAAGGGGGCAGCCCTTGGGATGCTGCCTCAAGTGTCAGGGAGTCTTGGGCTGGCCTTAATAGGTGGATTAGTCTCCAGTGACTTGCTGTTACCCAGCGGACTGTGTTAAGACGCTGCAGGTGCTCCTCCCGCTGCTCAGAAGTGACTCCGGCTGCTTCCTGCTGTCTCAGAAAGGGCAGGGGGAGCAAGACCCCTGGAATGGGCATTTCTTTGGTGTTGAGTGTCCTTGCCAGAGGGCTGAGAGTGCTCGATTCTGACATAAGAGCAGGCGTGCACCAAGCAATCTGGCAAGTTATGCAGACCTTTCTGTTAAAATGGAGCATGTCTCGTACCTGTGCTCAGAGCTTCCTTCTGCATTTCTCTGATCCATTTTGTTCTTGCAGTGATAGTGTCAGCATGTGCATGGCTTGTCGGCTGCTGCATCAGAAGATGCTCGTGTCCCATCAGCATCTCTCCCCCTCCCTCCCCGTCCCCAGAATATTAAGCCGTCTCTGAGTTCTGGCATAGGTTTCTGTCTCCGCAGGAGAATGCGCTAGCCATGCGTGACGGAGAGGGCCCTCGCTCCCCACTCCCCTCCCTGACAGGCAAGAGGGATGGGGTGAGGGAGGTGAGATGTAACAGGCAAATCAATGGGCGAGAACATGCGGAAGACGGTGATTAAAGTGGAGGAGTAATTGATGGAGCACGGCAAATAAATCTCCCTGGGTTGGAGCTCTGCTGTCCACAAATAGCTAACAAAAACAATTAGTGATCCATTTATTAAATGCGCGGAGTCTCCCAGTTGGCTTTGGCCCTCGTTCACCAAGGCGGTAAAGGAGGCTTTGCATGGGAGACATGTGAACAGTCGCCCCACTGATGGTTTGATTGTTAGTTGGAGAGCAAGCCTGGAGTGATGGGGAGCGAAGGAACCGCTGGAGAGGTGGGGGCTACTTCATCCTTCCCCCCAGTCATTTCAGCACTCAAAATCACCTCTCCTACCAGCTGCTTTGCATGCAGGAAATCTTGGGTTCAGTCTCTGGTATCTCCAGGTGGGGCCACGGAAAATTCCTGTCAGGATACCGGGGGAGCCACAGCCAGTCAGTGTTGATGTCTGAGCAAGCTGGGCCACTTGCAGTGGGGTACCGAAGAGGGGCAGGGGCAGTGGTGTCATCTAAATGATTTAAGAACAGGTACTCACTTTTGATTGGCACGTGTCGGGACCCGCCCACCGGAAGTGACGTCAGTGACATGAAAAAACCCCTTTTGGAGGCCTCAGATGATTTTAAACTGACCCAACAGTTGCAACAGTATTCCACAGCACCCCCAGAACATGTGAAGGAGGCCTGGCATCATGTTAAAACCCCAGAGCAACTCATTTTTCAGTGGCAAGGAAAGGAAAGGCTCCGCTCGCTGCCTGCCTGCCTGCCTGGCTCTGAGAACATGCAGGCAACTCAAACATGCAGGAAATTCAAACGTTGCAGATGGCGGAGTCGACGAGTGGGCGGACGAATGGGCGGGGCCAGCTGTAATCCTAGAAACCGGTACTCGCGTACCCCCGCGTACCCCCTGCATGACATCACTGGGCAGGGGGTTACATTGCCCCAAGTACCACACCTGGAAGGGGAGAGGCCTCTGAAAGGCACTTCCAGTTTTCGCCCGAAACCGTAAGTTCCTTTTGGAGGTCTCTAATGTGTCATATGGGGTGTGCAAATTATTTTTGGTGTGTTATGCAGGGTACAGGAGTGTTAAATGTTTTTGGACCCCCACATACAAAACTCCTCAGCTCCATCACTGGCCTGACCCTGTCACTTTTGTCTGGAGAGGGACCAGAACATGGATAGAAGCCAATCATGAGCGAATATTCTTTTGCTTGCAAATTTATTTTGGCTGGCAAAACCCCTAAATAACTAACTATATAACACTTGCAAATGCAAATAAGTAGAAATAAAAGAAAAATCAACCCAAGAATGTAGACACATGTCGTGGAACTTTAAACGATATTGGATGAAAGAGGAAATGATGTGGACACAGTTTGAATTGTGGTTGTAGTGTGGTTGGTCTTTATCCACAGGTTTGGGGCCCACGGATTTGACCCACCATGTGTTTCAAATCTGAGGGAGGAAGACCCAAAGAACCCCCAAGATGGGACCGGAAGCATCCAGGCTTTCTGAGGCCTGTAGAGGCTGCGTGGGGGTAGCTCCTGCCGGTCGTTGTGTTGAATGGCAGATGCAGGTCCCTGCGAGGAGCCTTCATGCAGCCCCACGGAGCAGGGTCTCCTTGCAGATCTTGGGGCATGAGCAGGAACCCCAAGGGGGGATGCGCCTTCATGCTCTGGGTGTGCCACAGTATTGTGCTTTGACCAGCGGCGTCATGCAGCCGGAACGCTGGGCGGGAGGAACAGGTGAGCGGCAGCCTGCCCATTGCGTTCCGGTCCGTTTTGCCGTCTTCCCCGCCCCCGCGTTACGCAACGGGCGGGCTGCCGCTCACCCGTTCCTCCTGCCCAGCGTTCCGGCTGCATGACGCCACTGGCTTTGACCTCCCACCTCCCCTTCCATATTGAACCCAAATCCCCCTTCCCCCCATTTTAAGTGGATTCTCTCTGATTGTGTATAGAGAATCGGAACAGGCTCTCCGTGGACTTGCTGGCCAAGGCTCAGCCGTATTATAAGCCCATCTCTTGATCTTCGCTGCAGACTGAGTGGGCCCTCGCTGCCCTTTGTGCTCCTCGGCCGCTGCTTTGTGCAAGTGACGTGCTCAGTGATGTCATGCAGGGGGTACGCGGGGGTACGCGAGTACCGGTTTCTAGGATTATGGCTGGCCCCGCCCATTTGCCCACCCACTTGTCGACTCTGCCCCCTGCAACGTTTGAATTTCCTGCATGTTTGAGTTGCCTGCATGTTCTCAGAGCCAGGCAGGCAGGCAGGCAGCGAGCAGAGCCTTTCCTTTCCTTGCCACTGAAAAATGAGTTGCTCTGGGGTTTTAACATGATGCCAGGCCTCCTTCACGTGTTCTGGGGGTGCTGTGGAATACTGTTGCAACTGTTGGGTCAGTTTAAAATCATCTGAGGCCTCCAAAAGGGCTTTTTTCAGTCACTTCCTGCCACAACATCACTTCCGGCTTATGATGTCACTTCCGGTGGGCGGGTCCCAACACGTGCCAATCAAAAGTGAGTACCGGTTCTTAAATCATTTAGATGACACCACTGGACGTGCTGTTCCCCCCTCCAGGGCCCCGAATCTTCCCTTCCATGCGGGCAGGAACAGGCTGTGCAGCTCCTCGCGGTGAACAACCCTCTGCCAAGTCAAACTGGGCTGTTAACAGAGCTGTTTGGAAATGGCATTGTTCACCTTACTCAGAAGTAAGCCCATTGCGTTTAGTAAGACTTGCAGCCCAATCCTGTACTGGCTGCTGGCGCTGCGGTCCAACAGAGCCAAAATGGCAGCCGCTGAGTTCGCAGGGGACCCACGAGCCATCCGGAAGTCTCCTTGGGTGAAAGGAACATCGACCCCCTTCCCTTGTGTCAGGACCAGGCAGCCCCTGTGGGGCTACTCCAGAGGTACCCAAACTCTCTGGGAGAGCTTGGCACCTCATAAGTATTCGCCCCAAGTATTTGGGGGGGAGGGGGCAGTGCATTTCTAAGGTGCAGGGAAGCTTGCAGAGGGTTCCGCAGGCTCCCTGCACCCGCCAGGAGGCTGGTGCGACCCCCGGTAAGTTCGGAAAACAGCCCTTTTCCCCAGTGCCAGCCTGATCATGGGAGCCCTGGCACCACATTAAACATTGTCCCATCCCTTAAAAGGGCAGGGGCCAGCATCACGACACCCCAGTTTGAAAACCTCAGGGCTACTCCATCGCTGGTGCAGGAGAGGAGATAGGATTCGGGGGCAGCCTGTGCTGCCATCCCCTCCCAGGCCTGAACTTCCCCCCAGGGCACCCTCCCCTGCCCAGTTTTGCCCTCTCCCCACCTTCTCCTGTCCTCCCCCACCCAGAAACACCTTCCCACTGCTTGGTGGGATACTCACTGTTGCCGGCCAGCCATCCTCACCTGTGGGTTTGGGACCTGTGGATTTGACCTACTGCAGGTTCCGAACCTGCGTCCGGAGGGCCGCGCTGCATCTCCCTCCGCCCAGAAGGTGTTCGGAGGCATGCAGAGTCCGCAAGTGGGCCCTGCGTGCCTCAGAAGGCATCCTGGAGGCTTCTCATCAAACTGGAAGTGCGTGTCAGAAGTGCCTGAGACACCTTCTGAGGCAGGTGGAGGATGCACACAAGCTCTGCGCGGCTCAGAACACCTCCAAACGTGACCGGAAGGCCTCTGGTCATATCTGGATGTCCTCTAAGTGACCCCCCTCCCCGTGGATCTCTGTGTCAGCAAGTTCATGACCTGAACCCCTGTGACCAGCGGCATCATGCAGCCGGAACGCTGGGCGGAAGGAACGGGTGAGTGGCAGCCCGCCCGTTGCGTACCGCTCCGTTTCGCCGTCTTCCCCGCCCCCGCGGGCTGCCGCTCACCCGTTCCTCCTGCCCAGCGTTCCGGCTGCATGACACTGCTGCCCGTGGCTAATGAGGTCCAACCTTTGCTGCAAGTTTCACCTGTATAACAAGTAGGAACAAGTGGCAAGAAGGAAGGAAGTGCTCCAGTGAAGAAACGTCACGTTGTTTTTGCTGTTTGGCTGGAGACTCTAAAACATGATGGCACACGCAGAGATCTAACCGGAGATGAAATCGAAGGATTTCCCAAAGACGAAAGTAGGATCAATGCTTTATCAGGGAGAGAAAGCTGGGAGCCTGCAAATACCGTCTCTTCACTCCGCCTCAAGTGTGCCAATTTGGCTACACTAGGTGATCCCAGCTACGTCTTTTCTAGCTGTGGGCTTGTTCAGTCGTGGAGTTGGAAGGGACCCCCCAAGTCATCTAGTCCAAACCCCAGCCTGCAGCAGGTTTGTGGACTTTGGACCAGACAGAGATGCATGATTTTAAATGCATGATTTGCCCGTGTGTTTCTTGACTTGACATAGCGGCCGTGGAGGCAGTCGAGGTCAGGCCTGCAGCGCACCAAGAGGGGAGATTCAACCCTTTCCCTTTGCACGAGGGTGCTGTAAAATGCTTCCCCCATTTGCTTTCAGCTTGCGCGCAGTGCATGAAGTCCGTGCGGAGGCCTGATCAGGTCTGTGGCTCTGGTCTCGGGTGTTCTGTAATCTCCTGCTGCAGAAGGGCAGGTCCTCATCCAGCCTGCGCTGCGAGGGGCTCTTGATAAGGGTGGCCTCCACTTCATGATAAGGAGCGGAGCAGCCTCAGGTCGGCAGTACGGGGAGGATTGTTTTGGGGTGGCACAAGCACCTTTGCGGGGGGCCGAAGCGGACAACCAGCAAATGTCTGGCTTCCGTCTGGCTGCCAAGGACAAATTGCCACGATGCCTGATTTGCTGTTCTGGAGGAGGGTGAGTTTGTGTCGCTTGGTGGGCTTGTGTTCCTTCCGAGGTGGCCTCGTCTTCGCCGTGTGCTTCTTGTTGCGCTCAGAGATCTCACTGGAGAGAGACAACTGTCCGCTTTGGACTGTGCTGAGAGAGCTCTGAAAGCGGGGTGGCTGTTTGTGGTCTGTGCACTCGTCCCGCTTTTGCCTCTGGCCCAATAGGTTATGCAAGTTTCTCAATGACGTTTTATAAACCTGAACAGACTGTTTGCCCAGAGGGGCCAAGGAGACATGCGTGTGCACCCTGGGCAATGAAACCTTTTCTGAAAAGGCCTCCTGCGCTCGGAAAATGCCGTTGCTTGTTTCTGGCCCTGTTTTGCCAGCTGCTGCACTCAGCCCCAAATCTAACCTGCATGGCCAGTGTGCGTGTGAATGCGCCAGATTGGTCCAGGCTTGTGAGCAGAGGCTCATGTCAAAATAGAAGGTGTGTCCCTCTCGGTGTGTATTTCTCTCTCTGTGTTAGTTTTACGCTGCTCTTATTCTGCAAGTTAAGCGCTTGTTGCTTTCACTGCCTGGAATGGCTCTGAGGGCAGATGGGAGGGGGCTGCTTACAGGGCACGTTGCGGTGGCTGTAGTACTCGCTGCGCTGCCCCCTCTGGCTTGTGACTGCTCGGGGGCAAGGAGGGAAACTGTGTGGGAGGAGCATGAAGAAAGGCTGCAGCGTTTGGGGCTCTTCAGTCTAGAAAAAAGGCCCCTGAGGGGGGACATGATGGAGACGTACAAAATTATGCACGGAAGGAATAGAGTTGATAGAGGGATGTTCTTTTCCCTCTCTCAAAACACCAGAACCAGGGGACATCCGCTAAAACTGAGGGTTGGGAGAGTTAAAGCAGATAAAAGGAAGTGCTTTTTTACCCAGCGGGTAGTTGATCTGTGGAACTCTTTGCCACAGGAGGTGGTGATGGCATCTGGTCTAGATGCCTTTAAGAGGGGATTGGACGGATTTCTGGAGGAAAGGTCCATCGTGGGCTATAGGCCATGATGGATTGTGCAACCTCCTTACAAAGGTGGTGGGCTACGGGTACTGGGTGCAAGGGAGTGGCAAACAGGATGCAAGCATCTTGTTGTCTCATGCCTCCCTGGGGCACCTGGTGGGCCGCTGTGAGATACAGGAAGCTGGACTAGATGGGCCTTTGGCCTGATCCAGCAGGGCTCTTCTTATGTTCTTATGTTCTGGAGCGGGCTAGGACAGGTGGAGCTGCAGTTCAGCCTCTGCCTGAGCGGCCAGTGTGGTTTCTCGAACATGAGGCAACACCCGCACGTTGGATGCTGCCCCAGGTATGGAGAGCAGGTGATGAACGGCTGCAGGAAAGAGGCGGTCCCGGCTCTTCCCCTTCCTCCTGGATGCTGGATGCCTCCGCAGAGTGCTCTCGGGTGTCGGTAGATTGCAACAGACAGTTTGATGCTCTTGGCCTTCTTCGTCCAGGATGTCTAGGTTGGGCAGGTGTGAACTGGCTGCCTGACAGGCTTGAAAAACAGAGTGGAAACAGATTGTTGGAATTAATGCTCTGTTAGCAGGCACACTCCTGGCTGCCGGAGAAAATGGCTCTGGCAATGGCAACAGCAGACCCGCGATTCCCCATTCAGGATGGTGAATTTCTTCTGCTGAGGCTTTGTTGCTGGTGATGAAAGAGGTGTTGTTTTTTTCTTGCTGTGCACATGCACACATCTGCCTGTCAAAGTTGACTCCAGGCCGGCCCCAAGACCTTTGGATGCCTGACGTGGAACATCCGAGTTATAAGGGCAAGAACGTACATTAAGATGAGGGACACTTACCTGTTCAGGCAGGAGCTCAGGGAACGCCTCAGAGCGGTGTCATGCTGCCGGAACGCTGGGAGGGACGAACGGGTGAGCGGCAGCCTGCCTGTTGCATCACGCTCAGTGGTGGGATTCAAATAAATTAACAACTGGTTCTATGATGTCATAGCTGGAGCAAAAAAAAACTGAAGCCAGCCAAGGTAAGCGAGTGGGTGGGGCCTGGCCATTTAACAACCGGTTCCATAGAACCTGGGCAAACCCCCTGAATCCCACCACTGGTCACGCTCCGTTTCGCCGTCTTCCCCGCCCCCGCGGGGGCGGGGAAGACGGCGAAACGGAGCGTGACACAACGGGCGGGCTGCCACTCACCCGTTCGTCCCTCCCAGCGCTCCGGCAGCATGACACCGCATTGCTTCTCCTCCTCCTCCTCTTCGGATTCAAGAAAGGAGGGGGATGCGGCAGAAGAGGAAGCATGGTGGAGAAGAGGGGGGTGGACCAGAGTGTTAGATGTTCTAGCGCAGACATTCCAAGACCTTTTAGGATCCACTTTTTAAAATGACAGTCGGTTGGGACCCACCTAGCTTTACAAGACTTCTTAAAAAGTTTCACCTTGCCAGCCGTTCAAGCCTTGGTTATTATCCTGTTTACTACTGGCGAGGGTGGGGGGTGGGTGGGAACGACGACACGGGCTTCTGGAGTGTTGGTTAAGCTCCCCATTCATTGGATTGGCACCATGCTTGTGGCTGTGCTTTCCCTTTTGCCTGGCCTTTGAAAGAACCCAGGCATGGTTGCCTACTCACGAGTAAAGAGCACACGGCTCAGTTATGCTTTCCATTGGGTTCAGTGCATTTTCCTTGTCAGTCTTGGGGTGGGGGGCTTCCTTCTCGTGTGTGTTTTTGTGCCTGCTTTCATTGGATCGGGACTATTCTGATGGCATTGTGTTCCTCTTGTTTGAAGTGGACTGCAGTATGATTGCCTACTTGTAAGTACGCATGCACGTGCTGCTCAGTTTCACTTTCCATACGTCTCAGTGCATTTTCATTGTCAGCTATCAGCTTGTCAGTTTCCAACAATCAGGTCTTAACTCACTGGTATGCCCAGACCCATAGTTTGGAAAACCCTTACTCCTCTCCTCCACACTTCAGACTCTCTAGCCCACCACTCTTCTCTCCTCCACTCTTCCTCTTTGCCACTGCTGCCTGGAATGGCTCTGATGGTGAGTGGGAGGGGCCACTGACACAGTTCATTTGGCGCCTGCATTACGTACAGTGCTGCTTCCCAGTCGCTACATTCCTGGTACGGAGAATTAGGTTTGAAGGAGGGCTTTCAAGATATGCAGAGAGGTGACCTCATATAGTCAGAGGGGCACAAAGTGTGTGTGTGGGGGGGGG
>JAJKFI010000162.1:20694-38918 GCA_029204185.1 Lerista edwardsae | reverse complement strand
GCAACTGTGTACTATAGAGGGTTGTGCTTTTAGTGTTGAAGGAATCTCCCAGGTCAGGTCCATTCTTGAGACTGTGTAAGATTGAAGGGACCATTGAGAGTGGATTGGGGGGGGGATCTGCCCTAATTTGCTTGCTGGCCTCCCCCACTTCTCCTTCCCACTGCCTGGATATGAAAAGGGGGAATGGAGGAGAAATGTAGAGAAGAAGAGAGTGGTTGGCTAGAGTGTAGTTAATCTGTGGAACTCTTTGCCACAGGAGGTGGTGATGGCATCTGGCCTAGATGCCTTTAAGAGGTGATTGGACAGATATCTGGAAGAAAAGTCCATCATGGGCTATAGGCAATGATGGGTTGTAACCTCCTAACGTTAGTAGTAGGCTACTTCAGAGTACTGGGTGCAAGGGAGTGGCAACAGGATCCAAGCATCTTGTGTCTCATGCCTCCTTGGGGCACCTGGTGGGGCCGCTGTGGGATGCAGGAAGCTGGACTAGATGGGCCTTGGCCTGATCCAGCAGGGCTCTTCTTATGTTCTTATGTTCTTATGTCTCCTGATGCTCAAGGCCAGTGCTCTCCTCCCTTTCCCCCCTTCTGAATTGAAGGACTTGGGGGGGACGACAAGCAGTGTCTGGCACATTGCTGAATAGGTTGGGTGGCATTTGGCATGCTGCCTAACAAGTCTTGGACTGGCTGTGGAGTCTTCTATCCTTCTTCATACACCCTTGCTATATACAATATTGCATGCTCCTTGCTTCTCTGAGTGATGGGAAGACCAGGGGCACGTCTGTCAAGGGTTCATTTCCTCTGGAAAAGTGACGATTGAGGACTAAGGATGCATTTGAAATATTTGGTTAATTACTTACATATATAGCTAGAATGTAAGTGAAAACAATTTCGGTGCTCCTTACCAGATCTCCAAAAGTGAAGGATGGTTTAAACCTAGAAGTTTCCCCCTCCCCTACAGAGTTAAACATTTCCCTCCTTTTGCACTCTGTGTGGCCTTTCATGCATCAACTCGCCATGGGTTGAGGGGCCATTAGGCCAATAGTGTGGCTACAGGGGTGGCATCAAGTATTGCAGGCACCACAACATGCTGTGTAAGTGGCTCCTCCCACTTGTTGTTGGAGCCATTCTGAGCAGCGATAGTAGCTGTGTTGCTGTCGCCACCCAGAATGGTTCCAGTGGCAAGTGGGAGGGGCCAGTTCCATGGAATCTTATGGCACTTGCAATACTTATTGGGCCATGGCATTGGGCCATGCTTGAATCCTCTTCCATGCAACCAGAAAACTAGAACGTGGAGTTGAAGACAAAGCCCTTCTTGACCTGCTGTCGTTCCATGTGCAGGGAATTTGGGGAGCATGAAGAAACCAGATGAACATCCACCTGCATTCTATAGTGGAGTGGCTCAGAGATGGGTTAGCGCGCAATCCTGAACTGGAGTTAGACCGGCATAAGATAAGCCAGCAAAGTTTGGCCAGCACAAGGGCCACCATAAAGTGTTTGAACTACTCTCAGAGTCAGGGAAGATGGCTCACGCCTGTGTGCTGGCCTCTCTGACTCAGAGAGTGGTCCAAACATACTTTACGGTGGCCAATTGTGCTGGCCAAACTTTGCTGGCTTAGCTTATGCCAGCCTAACTCAGTTTAGAATTGCGCCCTCAATCTCATTCAGCCCTGACTGGCCATGTGATTCCACTGACACCATCTCTTCTCTTCCCAAGGCTGATGCTGCGACCAGCTTTCTACGGGCAGCCCGTTCTGGGAACCTGGACAAAGCTCTGGACCACCTGCGGAATGGCGTGGATATTAACACCTGCAATCAGGTAGGCTCTGGGTTCCTCCTCGATGTCTCTCATACATTGGTGTATTTTTTCCTATTATTTCCCTTTATTATTTCCCATTCAATGATCCTCAGGAGCCATGTCAAAATGAGGATACAATTAAGTAAGGGGACATCATTACATTCTCCCGTGCATGCAACAAATACTTCCCACAATATAAGAGGAATGACGAAGGGTTGAAATCCACTTCCCCCGTTCACATGCACTTCCGTTTGGCAGTTACAACAGCTGTGGCTAGTCCTTTGCTCTTGGCAGCTGCTGGCTGGCCAACACCATTTTTGTTTTCCCCATAATGCCTCTCTGTGCAATTTTATGTCATCATGTAACATTGTTCGCAAGAGCATTCTGGGAAAAAAATGACGACCGTCAATGGGAACTTTAAAGGATCATTAGAGAAATTCAGAAGCAATTTGACACATTCATAAAGGAGGATTCATTTGTCAGTGGTGGCTATTGCTATTAGCTGTGGTGGCTATATAGAGTATCCGTATTTGGGGACAGTCTTCCCCAGGATCTCAGTTGCTGGGGTGGGGAGGCAAAGAGGTTACTGCTGTTTATGTCTTGCTTGTGGGGTTCCTGGAGGCATCTGGTTGGAAACCAGATCCTGGACTGGGTGGATTCTGCAGGGCTAAAACATTCTGCTCTTTCTCATCCTCCCTGTGGTTTTCTTAGAGGAGAAGCGCAATCCCAGCCCTTTGGTCACCAAAGCCCAACAGGTGACCCTTTGTCCACCAGGTAAATGATATGGGGAGGAGTTTGGGCCAGTGATGGTTCTTTGTGCACCAAATATTCTGTCCTTTTTTGCAAGCAGAGCAGGGCAGAGCAGAGCCCTTCAGTGAAGGAGAGCCCGGGAGTCGGTGCCCTTGGGAAGCCCATTGTGCATTCATGACCTGCGCTCAAGAGGCAAGGCGGGGAAGCCTGCGGAGTCAGACAGTGACTCAGCCACTCATCAAGATGTACTGCACCACCATGACTGAGGGGGGTGCCGTGTTGACGGCCTCCCCAGACCCGCAGGGGAGCTGGTTTTGCATAGGAAGTAGCTCTCTTGCATTCCCTCCGCACCTGCACCCTTTAGGCTTCTCCAGCGAGCTCTCAAAACTTGAGACGTGTTTGGCTTTCAGGATCAAGGGCTGGCAAGGGCGCCAGAGCAGGCAAGCAGGTGGTCAGGCAGTCCTGTGGGTCAGAGCTTTGTCTCATCTCTTGGTAACATTGTGCAGTTTACGGTTGCTCAGCGGACCTTGGAGCTTTAGACTAAACAGTGGCATAGGATTGGCTGCTGGGATCATCTGATTCCCCAGGTAGAAGAATTCTGCTGCGCTCATGTTCTGCGTGAATTGCTTGCTGTTCTGACTTCCCACCAGCAGGCACTGTGTGAGGGCGCAATCCTAAAATGAGTCAGGCCAGCATAAGCTAGGTCAGCAACGTTTGGCCAGCACAAGTGACACCGTAAAGTATGTTTGGACCACTCTTGAAGTCAGAGAGGCTGGCACATGGACGTGCGCCATCCTCCCTGACTCTGAGAGTGGTCCAAATACGCTTTATGGTGGCCCTTGTGCTGGCCAAACTTTGCTGGCTTGTCTTATGCCGGCCTAACTCCAGTTTAGGATTGCGCTCTGAGAGGTGACACAAGGCATAGGGAACCAGTGTTGGACCCAAATCTCTTGACTGAAGCGTCTCCTGCCTTAGCATGGAAAGTGTCTCCCCTCCCTTACCCTGTGGAAATGCCACCGCTTCCACCATTTCCCCGCCTCCTTCCAGTCCCTTGCTTTAGAAAGAGGAGGACAGAGTGGAAGAGCATGTGTGGAGAAGAAGAGTAGTGAGCTAGACCGTCAAAGTCAGTCTAGCCCCACTACACGTGTCTACTCCACACATCCTGTTCCTCTCTTCCTTTTCACATCCCAGGAAGAGAAGCGACAGAGGTGGGCTAGCAGTCAATGCACCTGGTCAATTCCTGTCCTGAGAGGACAAGCAGCCTTGTGGGTGGGCCAGCCCTGGATTCGACCCCCGTGGCACCTGATGGTGGGTGAATCAAAGCTCGCCAGGATACATCTCCTGCTGTACCATTTCAGACTGCAGGTGTGCAAATGAATACTTAGGTGATTTAAGGTGCTTGATGGCATGATCCTTCAGACAGAATAAGATTCCCTCGATGTGCACAGCCAGCCTGTTGGAGACAGTGATCTGCTTTCCTCCCTCATAATCTAGTTTTGCATGTGTGGAAGTATTCTGTAGGGAAGCAATCCAGTGTTTGGGTCCGAAAGGGTACTGCAGGAGATGAGGTCACATGGGGGTCTTCAGCATATGCATTTCAACCCTCATTCCTTGTATCTGGAGGGTTCTGTTCCCAGCATTTTCATTGCTGGTAGTCAAGCTACTTGGGATCCTCTCCTCCCTGGGGATCCTATCCAGGGGTCGACAAACATGGTCCTTATGTTGCCAGTGGCAATGATGATTGGTCATTCCACAGCTTTTGGGTGAGAGGACTATTCCTCCCCGCTCAAACTCTCCATATTTTGCAGAGACCGGGAAAGAGTGTCAGCGTCTCACGGCTTGCCAAGAGGATGCAAGAGTGTTGGCTGGCCACGGCCCTGATGTCAAGTGTGCCCATTGGTCATGCTCCCACCACCCACGGGTCTGAAGAACCTCTCCAATTCCCTCTGTGTCTGTTCACTGAACACATGGAATGATTGAGTTGTCCTCCACTCCCCCCCACCCACCCAAAATTCTCTGGCACAGCTGACTTGTGGGAGGTGTCAGCCTCTGTTCACATGGAGTGCTGAAGGAAATCAGAAGGTGCAAGAATCCGTCTCACTGCGGTTGAGCACCTCCAAAGACTGGCATGTCTCTCCCTCAAGTCTCCCACATTCCCACTGGCCTCTAGGGAGGGACGGGGGTGGCGGCCACCAAAAATAATGGCTGACTCTCAAGCGCAGCCATTAAAATTTTTTTATAAAATTACCAAGCCTCAAAGATATCAAGCCTCAATATCTGCATTTACAAATTGGAATATTTATTTCAGTAGCTCAACAAATGGTAACGAAGGATCTTCTAGAACCTTACCGATCGGCTTACCGATTTATTTCAGCATAGTCTCCAGATGAAAGACTCTATTGTTTTTACTGCAGCAAACAAGTGTGGCTGTCCCTCTGGAAGCTGTCAACAAATTACAATATTAAATTACAATAATCATCACCTGAGAACTCAAGATTCATATACCAGCTGTTACTAACAATGTATCTCAAAACCAGACAAACTTGACTGATGTAGAATCAATTGGTTTCTGTTTGCCGAGCATTACAAAACAAATCTTTATCACTTCGGGCAGCTTAACAGCGTGATCTTGCGTGTGTTTACTCAGAAGCCCTATTGAGTTAATGGGACTTACTCCCATCGAAATGTGGATAGGATTGCAGCTTTAATGTTTCTAATCCTTCCTTCTTTTGTGGCAATGTAATATGTATCCAACGCTCCACTGTCCATTTTTTATGGCGTCTCTGCTTTTTCCCCAATACAGGCATGCCCCAGTATCTGCTAGGGTTTCGTTCCGGACCCCAGCATGGATACCTGAAACTGTGGATACTGGGGATGCCTTTTTAAAGATAGGGGAACATCAGTGCTTTTGCTGCAACAAGGTAAAAAATGAGATTTGTTTAATATTCCTCTATCTTTTTAATAGGCCTCCCAGTATCCATGGTATTTGTGGATAACTGAAACAGTGAATACCAAATCAGTAGATTCTGGGGCACGCCTGCATTGGGCTGCCAGCAGTTGAGATCAGTCTCCTGCAGAGTTTCTGTGTGTTCAATAAAAAAACAATTGCTATGGGATCCAATGGAATTACAATTCTTGTCATATTGAATTACAATTCTTGTCAATGACATTGATTTTTCCTTTCTATAATATTTGAATAGCCAGACACAATCACCATACTGGACATGCAAAGGAGAGCTTCAGGAATTATTACGTAAGCTCACAAGGAAAAACTGCGGAATAGGTCTTTAGGCCATTTAGGGCTCAATCCTACCCAGCGCTGGAATGGCGAGGCCGACGGGCCAGCGCCATATCCAACGATGGGTGCGGGGAGGCTGGAGCCTCCCGCGGCAAGGAAGCGTGTGCTGCCTTCCTGTGGGGGAGGCTCCAGCCTCCCCTGTGCACTCCTTGGCCCTGTGCCCGCTACATTGCGGGCGCAGATCCAAGGAGACCGTGTGGCCCAAATTGGGGCCAAATGGGCTTAGGATGCGGCCTTATGGCCGCTTCCCAAGCCCGCCCACGTCCCGCCTCCCCCCACCCACATTCTCCCTCCCGCACCCAATTCCTGTCACATCCTGACACGGAGCCTCCCTCACGCCAACTGGCTTCGGGTGGCACAAGGAAGGCTCGGTGCAGGAGCAGCAGGACTGGTGCTGCCTGCCCCGCCGGTCCTGTTGCCTTAGCGCCAACGTGGGGGTGCCGATTGGTGCCCCTGCATCAGCGCTAATGCCGTCACGCCAACGCTATGACGTAGTTGGCACGACAAATGAGGTAGGATTGCGCTGCCCAGGTGAGATGTCAACAAGTCATGACTTTTAAAATATGCAGTTTTTCAACAGAAAAATTCACCAAGCAATTCACATAGCAAAATAAATGCAGAGATGGCTCCTTGTTCCAAAAGGGCTCACTGTCTACAGTAGTGATTTTCAACTGGTGTGCCGTGAACAGTCCACAAGTGTGCCATGACAATTTGGAGCACTGTGTTGGAAATTGCTGAAAAACTGCTGCTCTGGGTTTTGCTGCTCTGTCTCTAGGGCCGCTGTTGGTAGTAATGAATTGTCTGTCCTTCTTCCTCCGCCGGCTGTGTTGGCAGATGAAGAGGGACAGAAAATTCATTAAAACAGACAGTTGCCCTGAGAAACAGAGCCGCAGAATCTGGAAGAGTCGCTTGGAAGCTGGAAGTGACATCACAAGAAGTGAAGACCATAGAGAAGATCATAGATGTCATTGTGCCTTGAGAAGAAAAACATTGAAAATTGCTGTTCTAAAAAAAATACTGAAGGAGGATGCCAGCAAAAGCCACTAGAAAGGATGTCCTCTCCTGGGATGAGCAAGTACAGTCGCTTTGCTCAACTACTTCTTTACCCCAGTTACGAGGGGTAAGAGAGAGACAGCCTCACACTCATTCGTAAGATGTAAGTGTCTGGTACTTACAGAAGGAGGACAGATACCAAGAGCACTTACAGCTAGGACTGGCCCAAGAGTTCCCGGCACTTACATGGCAGGCCAAATGTTGCCTCCCTTGCCCATTGATGTGCCAGCTTCTGCTCCCCTCACTCCCTGGAGTGGAAGAGGGGGATGGAACCAAAGGGGAAGTGTGGAGAAGAGGAGGGGGGGTGACCTTGCCAACTGTTGCCTCTTCCATTTCCAATCCAGGGAGTGGGAAGAGGATTGGAGGCAGGGGAGGGTGAGTGGAGATTGCCACCCATGGCCAAACTGCTGCCTGAGGCAAACGATTCAGTTGGCCTTACGGATGGGACCTGCACTGGTCCTGGCACTGATGTTAGTAGCCATGGCACTGCGAGTAATACAGACGCACATGGGAGTAGCCAAGGAAAAACAGCAAATAATTTTGTGGCATCTGAAAGACTTCAAAAACTTCATCATGGCAACAGTACTGCAGGTGTTGCAATGCATCGTGTAAGCTTCTGCCCTCTGTCTGAGCCATTCTGGGCAGCAATGACCATGCACAGGCACTGCCCTGAATGGCTCTGATGGTGAGTGGGAGAGGCCTGCAGTACTAACTAAGCCACCCCTTTGTAGCTACACCACTGGTCTACTCCATTCTCCTCTTCAAAATTTCAGTGTGGCCGGCTTGTCCCTGAAATGGACTGAGGCATTTGGAGGATTGAGCTGGGGGGCACTCGCATCTTTCCTCCTATCTGCTTCCTCTTGCTCCATGTATTTGACAAGGAAATGGGGAACAGAGTAGAAAAGGATGTGAGGAGGAAGAGAGGAGAGTCATGGGCTAGAGAGGCTCCATCAAGGGGTGGAGGTCAAGATGGGGGCAGACCATTTGTGCCTAAATTTGTGCTTCTGCTAATTTTGTAATGGCAGTGGTAATGTTCCTCTTGTTACCCTCTGACTAGCAGCTGCTAGTTTCCCACCCCCAGCTCCAAAGTGTCTCCTGGAAGAAAAAAAACTATGACATCATCTAGCAGTGTTTGTTGGGGCATTCTGGAAGAAAAATGGCAGCTAGTAGGTCACCGCAGATGGTGACTGCAGCCATGAAATTAAGACATTTACTTCTTCGGAGGAAAACTATGGTGAATCTAGACAACTTAATAAAAAGCCGAGACATCACCCTGCCAAGAAAGGTTCGCATAGTCAAAGCTATGGTTTTCCTAGTAGCAATGTATGGCTGTGAGAGCTAGACCATAAGAAAGGCAGAGCGCCGAAGAATAGATGCTTTCGAATTATGGTGTTGGAGAAGACTCTTGAGAGTCCCCTGGACTGCAAGGAGATCCAATCGGTCAATCCTCCAGGAAGTCAAGCCTGATTGCTCCCTGGAAGGACAAATCCTGAAGCTGAAGCTCCAATACTTTGGCCCCCTCATGAGAAGAGAGGACTCTTTAGAAAGATTGAAGAGCTGGGAAAGATTGAAGGCAAAAGGGAAGGGGGCGGCAGAGGATGAGATGGTTAGATAGTGTCACCGAAGCGATGAATATGAAATTGGGCGAACTCTGGAAGCTAGTGGAGGACAGGGAGGCCTGGCGTGTTGTCGTCCATGGGGTCGCAAAGAGTCAGACACGACTCAGCAACTGAACAACAACAAGGAGGAGCATCAAAACCACTGGTAAATTTGTCCCACCCCGAAAATTGTTCCTTGCATTCTCTGAAAACATATTTTTCACCACCCCAGACTTGTAAAAAAGAGCCATGAAGTCAGGGGCGGGGGAGGAGGATGTCTTCAATCCCTCCTTCTCCAGGGTAAGCTGCATAGAACCAGTGGTGCTTTTGCACAGCTCTCATTTAGTTCAAGGTGGGCTGTGCTGGAGAATGTCCCGTTGCATTGGATCGCTCTCCTGTCTCTTCAGCAGCCCACAATGGTCAACCCTGTTCCGAAGCATCTGCCTCACTTCAGCTCCTCTCTGGGTCCTCCTCTCTACGCGGATCTTGCAGCACACTGATGTAATGTGTTTTGACCCCGATGCTCTGCCGAAGGAAATGTGCTGCGCCAGAGCGCCTCGCTCGCTGTCACATGTGTGCCCAGGCTTGGATCCAGACCCCTGAGTCCTGGAGGCAGCTGCTGTTTGTCCTTAATTGGGAGCGACTGTTAGGCTCATTAACAAGTCCGGCTGCCTGGAACTCAGCATCCACCCCAGGAAAGGGGGGGCAGGAGCTGGGAGAGCTACACCCTCACTCACCCAGCTCCTAGGGATATTTCCTCACCCATCACTGACCAGAAATAAACAGCTATTCAAGGTGCCCGCCGTGGTTTCCCATTGCTCACTAGAATGGAAAGAAAACAAGAGATGAGGGGGAAATTTAATTGTGTGATGGGGGGGGGGAGAGACTCCGGGAACTTGACTTCCTACCTCACTGTGCGCTGCAATACGACTGCCTTTCCCTGAATTGACCCTTGTAGGCATGAACCATGCAGGAGAAAGGAGCACACAGGCGTATTTATTTACAAACATATTTACCTCTTAGTGCCCTTAGACTGCAGCACCAAACTTTCCTCGGCTTGGCGGGGGGGGGGGGGCGGGGAGAGGGGGAATCAACCATTATGTATTGCGATTGCAACGATCCACCAGGTTCGCCTCGTCCGCCGTGATTAAAAAGGCTTTATTAAAAGAGGCCCCAGTGCACCTTTAAGAGCAACTTGCCAACATGCCTTTTTTATTGAAAGAGGGCAAGCGTTTAAGTAGGCAATTGACTCCGTAATTGGAAAATTACAATTCAGAAATCAGCAGCAGCAATTAAACGCCTGCATCCCAGAAGCTGCCCTCAAAACCTGTGCTTGGCTGTACTCAGATCTTCCGGGACTGCTCCTCCCTTATCCTTACCTGTTCACAGGTACAAAATAGGGACACGCTTGGGACTCGAAACACCCCTAATGCCATGGCAAAGTTTTCTTTTCTTCCTGCCGCTCTTCACCATCGGCTAGTTCTGCCCTCTTATCCCCAGGCCGCCCCCCCCCCCAGCTCCCAGTGTCCCTCGGTACCTGTTGCCGAAAGCTCTGCCCCCGCCTGCCGCTCACTGTGCTCAGTTCCTCAGACGCAGCCGGCCCTGCTCTGGCTTCTGCAGCAGGTGCATTCAGTCATCAGCCGGCCACCCCAGATTCCTTTTTCCTTCCGTCCTTTTTTAAACTCTGTGTGTTTTGTGGTGCATAATGCCCTGCTAAGGGTTCAGAAAGCAACTGAGGGAATGGTATGTTGGATGCTGACGTTAGGATTGGCGTGTCGGTCATTTGCTGGCCAACTATTGTCAGTTTGCCTGCCCATTATTTGACTGCAGTGAAATGTTGTGCAGTATTTTGCGAAGCCCAGCGACTCCGTTGGTCAGTGACTCTCAACTGGTGTGTCACAGCACATTGGTGCACCCTGATGCACAGCACATTGGTCCACCTCAGGCAGCGGTGTCGTGCATCCGGAATGCTGGGCGGGAGGAACGGGTGAGCGACAGCCCGCCCGTTGCGTTCCGGTCCGTTTCGCCGTCTTCCCCGCCCCCGCGGGAGACCGCTGACCTCAGGTGTGCTGTGTGGGTTTGAGGCACTGCAGTTGAAAATGGGTGAAAACTCCTCCAGGTTCTGCAGGTCTCTTTCTAGGGCAATTGTCAATAACAAACCAATTCCTCCACTTGCTCCAGCTCTGCAAAGCTGGTGGAGGAAGAGGGACAGACAATGTGTTACTACAGACAGTTGCCCTCGAAACAGAGCCGCAGAACCCAGAAGAGTCTCCTAGAAGCCGGAAGTGACATCGCAAGAGGTGGAGACAATAGAAAAGGTCATAGAGGTCAGTGTGCCATGGTAAGAAAAACGTTGACAATCACTGCCATATGTGGAAAGCTGATCTCTAAAATCAAATCATGATGGTGTCCCTCAAGATCTTGGGGCTAGTGCCACCAGTGGAACCTCATGGCGTACAGACCCTAGGGCCCTCACCCAAGCAAGGGCTCAGTTGGGAAGATCTGCCTGGCCTTAACCATTGTGCAAGTTGCAACAATATAGAGCAAAAAAATATAGAGTTGCGTGGTGACTCTACAATTTTTTACTTCTGTAAAAAGATAAGGCACTTGTTTCTGGGGTATGATGTTGCTTTAATGCCTGGGGCTGATTGGCTTGTACACAGCTCCTTTCCAGGAGAAAGCCAGGGCGGCAATCACTCTGCTTCCTTAGACACCACAGCTGAGAGCTTATGAAAGCCCTGCAGGTTCCAGCTGATTGATCTGTTCCTATACACGCCCCTGACTTTCACCTGCATTAGGTGCTCTTCCAGACTTTGATTCCTTGACTTGGAAGGAGGGTGATGGCTCAGGCTAATCGGGCCAGACCTTGGGGTCACTCTGCCCCAACGCTCAGTGCATCATCACATGCAGGCCTCCACTTTAGCATCTTTTGGGGTGCTCTGAGGAGACGTTTGTCTGCACCTTTGAGAATGACCTGGGACCTGGCCCATGCTCAGAGACCCTGGGCTTGCCCCTCCTGGGGGAGGCACAGTGCCGTAGTGGTTCTGGTGTTAGACCTGGAAGATCCAGGTTCAAACCCACGAAGCTCCCTGTGTGACCTTGGGCCAGCCACTCTCTCTCTCACCCTCACAGGTTTGTTGTGAGGACAAAAGGAGGAAAGGAACCACCACCTCGAGCTCTTTGGAGGAAGGCAGGCTGGGCTTTCAATGTGGAATACAGATTAAACTGAGAGAGAGGAGACTCAAGTCTGCCCAGAAGCTTTGTGTTCTCTCAGCTCCCAGTCCAGGCATCTGCTCAGGGGTGTACAAAGAGGTACCAGCCTGCAGGGGGGTGTATCTAAGAGGCCTCCCCAAGACAGCAGCAGGAGTGACCCTGGCTCTGCACGAGGGCGAAACAGAGCGGTACGCAACGGGCGGGCTGCCGCTCACCCGTTCCTCCCGCCCAGCGTTCCGGCTGCATGACGCCGCTGCGGTACCCACAGTTTGGCTAGCACTGGCAAGAGAAGCATGTTTGGTGGTATGATTAGTTACAGCATATATACATATGCAAATATCCATATCCATACTTACAAGTGAGTATTATATATACAACGTTCACTAGAAGGAAATGTTCAATGCTTGCGCTTCTTCTCTGGCCATTATTCTTACTCATTTCATGTCCTGACTATTACTGAAAATAATTTTTTCATGGGGAGGGGTGCCAAAAATTTATGGGCCCCGGGTGCCAAATGGCCTTGGCACACCACTGCGTCTACTGATGAGAAACTCTGGCGTTTGTCCTGCGAAGACCCTGGTGCCTCCGGCCAGCCCTGTTTGTGTTTTCCTGTGATCCGAATTGTGCCGTTTGCCTTTCCGCCCCAGGGAATATCAGACTTGTGGTCAAGGTCCAACCTCACGTGTCCTGTATGTGATAAAAGAGGGATACGTGTAGTCAGACCTCTCCCACAAGCCCTGTATTCTCACACAAACCGCGCAAGAGACCTTTCACCTGCCACCTGATCTTCATCGCCATCCACACCACCAGCCTCGACTCCATCCTCATCTCCGCCTCCATCAGTGAAAAGCATCTGCATCTCTTTGTCACCTCCCTCCTGTGTCATGCAGTGACATTGTGCTTACCTGGCAGCAAGGCAGGAACAAAGACTTCGGATGGCCCTGAGATGCTGCACCCAGATGAAATGGAGCCCACATGGGAAAAAGCCCTGGAACTGCTTGCAGGCGAAGTGGCTGGGTGGAGTGGAGGGAGGCTGGCTGCTGCAGTGCAGGGAAGAAGTAGCAAGCAATTCCAAAAAGGAAAAGGACAATGTGTGTGTGGGATCAATAAGGACTAGAGCCTTGCAGCCCACAAGTTGGCTTATTCGTTCAAATTAATGTGTAAATGTCAGCCTTCCTCAGCATTGCAAACCCTCCACTCTGCCCATTCTCTTTCTGTCTGTTTCTGTCTCAGAGTCTCCCTCCAGGCCTTCTCTCTTTCCTCATGCACACAACTCTACCAGCCTCTCTTGGCTTTTTGATTGAGACTTCCTTGTTGTGTCCCTTCCTTGGCCTCTTCTTCTACCTACCTCCTCTTCTCAGCAGCATCTACCCACCTTGCTCCTCTCTGAAACTGGAAATTGCTTCTCTCTGAAAATTATTATTATTATTATTATTATTATTTCTATAGCGCTTATTTATATAGCACTATCCAGGACTAAGACCTTACAGTGCCCAAGGCAGCCTGTCAAATATCCTTCCCCCCATACCCACCTATGTGTCAGCCACTGGTTGATTTCCCCCATCCTGCTCTTTAGATTCAGAAAGGAGGAAGAGAATGGAGTATGAGAGGAAGTGTGGTGGAGTAGAGAGCAGTGGGCTGCAGTGTCGGGAGACACTCTAGCCTACCATTCTCCTCTCTTCCACATTTCCTTTTCCACTACATTCCCCTTTTCAAATTCAGGGAGCCAGAGATGGAGGTGGGAGATGGAGGGAAATGGCAAATGAACAAAGGCAGTCACCCCTTGCCAATCCTCTGCCTGAGGCAGCCGTCTCATTTGGCTGACTCTGGTGCCATCTGTATGCATTTAAAAAGGGATTCTATTCTATTTACCATTTAGATTAGACAAGGAACAGAAATTAGAATTTACTAAGAATTAGAGGGCAGTTCCCTGTCCAAGATGCTTGTAGACTAGGGCACAATGCTAACCTGGATTTAGGCCGGCACAGTTAGGCCAGCAAAGTTTAGCTGGCACAAGGTTTGGCAAGGCACATGTAAAGTATGTTTGAACCACTCAGACAGGTCAGCACACAGACGCACGCCATCCTCCCTGACTCAGAGAGTGGTGCAAATGTGCTTTACGGTGGCCCTTGTGCCGGCCAAACTTTGCTGGCCTAACTGTGGCGGCCTAACTCCAGGTTAGGATTGTGCCCTAAACCTGATACAAGGGGGACAGCAGAGATAGGAGAGGAAGCAGAAGGCAAGGATGAGCTGGGAAAGAATTTGCAGGCATACCTTCCCTCTGGATTAGAGATGTATACTCTAATCCATTCCTGAAAATGGCCATTGTTGCCAAAATCTAGATAACAAATACAATTATTGCATTAATTTCAATGGAAAAAATTCGAACTTGTTCCAAAGGCTTTCCAAGTTCATCCCCAAATCACCCTAAATGCTTAATAGCATAAAGACAAAGTTGTGTGAAACAGAATAAAGAACACTGAAGAGCAACACTGTAAAGCAGTGATATCAAACTTTTTATACCAGGACCACCTTTTAGAATGGGATTCGTGTTGGGACCCACCAGAAGTGATGTCAACCTGGAAGTGTTGCTGTGGCGGGAAGTGACATCATCAGGCAGGAAGTGCTGTCATTGTAACATAATTAAAATGACACTCCTGAAATGCAAATTGGCATTCTTGGACTTCAGAAATTGTACAACCATGAAACATAACTGACAGAAAGCAAGAGTAGGACGATGTACTATGTAAAAGCACTGAACTAAAAACAAAATAAAAAAAAAAACACCCTCACTTGAAAATTCAAATTGTTAACACTCACAAAGGGATTATAGCAAGAGTCGGGTCTGCAGTTTCCAAGATGGCTGTCACAGATTGTCACTTTAAAAAGTGGGTCCTGGTGCTAAAATGTTTGAGAACCACTGGGCTCGAGAGTCAGTCCAAGGCTTTTTGGGAAATGCTCTAGGAAATTTCCGAGGTCTAGTTAATAATACTGGACTGGTGACCAGTATTTGGTGAACCGAGAAAGGATTTAGGGCAGTGGTTCCCAAACTTAGCATGGTTCAGCGCCCTTCTTTCATGGCCGCTTTCTTCCCAGCTCTCCGGGGTGCCACCATCTTGGATCAAGCAAGGTATTGCACATGTGAGATCTTGCATGATCCAAGATGGTGGTGCCTGGAAGAGCTGGGGAAAAGAAGCCACTGGGGACATCCCGCAGCATGAGTTCTCCGCAGTGCACAGTTTGGGAACCACTGATTTAGGGAATTGGTACTGGGGAACTGGAGATACAGGTGCCCACTGATTTAAAAACTCACCCCTAAGTTGGGATTGAGTGGAACGTCTGTGGGATCATGAAATCTTCTGCAATTGAGTTCTAGTTGGTAATCCATTAAACAATCACGTAAACAAAAGAAAGAAATACAGTTTTGATATAATCGCCATCTCCATTCATGTTGAGTGTTTGTGTGAGTGTTTATGTCAATGCATTTTCATACGTTGTCATATGTTCGTCGTGTCGAGATGTTAGTAGAAGCACTATATTCAGAATTAGCCTCCCTTCCATTTTTTTCAGATCTGTTTGGGAATTCTTACCTCGCTAGGGCTATGCTTTTCTAAACTTCCACTTGCTCTTCCTTGCTATTTCTAGACTGCTCTGTTTATCGGCACCCTTAGTTCTTGCAAACATTACTCAGCCTTTTTTCTTGGAGACATACTTTGGCTTGTGACCAGTTTATTGTCCATGTATTGGAGAATGCCCTTAAAATATGACAACAGACCAAGAGCTCTCTCATCTATCATGCAAGTGTGTGCACGTGCGCATACACCCCCCCTCTGTCTGTAGAACTCTCACAAACCGGCAGCGCTTAATAGGGCTAGTAACTTTGATGGGATATTGTTGTCCCCAGCGGCGTCATACAGCCAGAACACTGGGCGGGAGGAACGGGTGAGCGGCAGCCCACCCGTTGCGTACCGCTCCGTTTCACCGTCTTCCCCACCCCTGCTCTTTCCCCGCTCTTTCTCTGCTCTTTCCCCGCGGGGGCGGGGAAGACGGTGAAATGGAGCTGTACGCAACGGGTGGGCTGCCGCTCACCCGTTCCTCCCGCCCAGCGTTCCGGCTGCATGACGCCGCTGGTTGTCCCCCATCAAACACTTGGGGTGGAATAACTGGAGCAATCAGAATCCACTACCGGGCTGGGCGAGTGGAGAAGGGCAAGCAAACATGGCCTAACCGACCCTTCCCTCTTTCCAGAATGGGTTGAATGCTTTGCACTTGGCCTCCAAGGAGGGTCACGTCAAGATGGTGGCGGAGCTACTGCACAAGGAAATCGTTCTGGAAACCACCACAAAGGTAAGGTCCCATGCGCCAGAGGGTCTATGGTAGACCTGACTCTGGGGTTGGTGATTGTGGAAGGCACTCATTTCCCATCTAGTAGAGCCTCTTGTTCCGGCTGTGGATCGTCCCAGCTTGGCTTTAATTGCATTGTTGGCCTTGGCATGCTTCCTTTTTCATAGGGGGGGCTATTATGGATCGGGTTTGTGGGCCTGACCTTCCCACGCTGCCAGTGATGGTAGGGGCCTGTTCCGCCAAATTCCCTGCTGGGCCTCCCCAAGGGCCCCAATGCCCACACTAGGCTAACTAGTTTCCCCTCCAGAGCAGCCTCAGAGATAGGCAAGAGGGAGGGCGTTCAGTCACCCACTGGGCCTCCTCTCTTCCAGCAGCTTTGTTTGGGATCACCAGCTGGCCAGCCTCCTCCATATTGCCCTCATCACTGGCTTGGCTCCAAACTACCTTAATTCTAGCACCAACTAACCCCACCACCAAACAATAGGCGCCTCCTAAGCCAACACCTAAGCCACAACTGTCTAAGCCACAACTCCCCACCACCACCTAAGCCACAACTGCCTCCTCCACTTGGTGGCTCCAGGGGCGTGGCAGCCATACAACAACTCCCAATAATTTCCCACAAAAAGCTTACCTTCTCCAGTCCTTCAGTCACAGTCCATCCAGCAGTCCGTCCATCCAACACCTACCTGGTGCCCTCCTCCAGCACCTTCCCAGGTACCATCCTCCAGCACCTATCCAGCTCCTTTTCTCTAGCTCCTGCCTCCAGCTTTATACTGAGGCCAGCCAATCCGTGTCTGTTGCTAGGCAGACTCTAGCATCAGCCACGCCCATCTGCACCTGTGCTGGCCTCCCTTAATAGCCAGAGCCGTTATCAGCCTGCAGCTGTGTTCCCGAGGCTTGCAAAGACCTTGGGGGTTAACCCTGTAATCCCTGGCTTATCTGGACAAGGGGCCATTGCTGATACTATTCCCTCACTCCTTGGGGTAGCTCCTCCCTTTTCCAATACAGGGCCTGATGAAATCCAAAAGCCCCACTCCATAACTCCCCCAGTGTTTTAACCAAACCATGGCCCCTGTGACCTTTCTGCTAACTGTTGCAAAAGGCAAGGATCAGGGCCTCATCTGACCCCCAGTAATTTGGACACCATCAATCCATTCTAACATGATTCATTTCAAGCACAAGCATCCAGTATTGCAGGCTGAGCCCATATCTTGACTGACTGCAGGCACTGAGTCCCTCTCCATTGTGAATTATGGGAGTTGTCATAGAATGACACTCCACTCGCCCTTACAGAATGAGCGCTCAGGAGCGCAAATGGAGACTTCCTAACCAAACTGCAGTCCCCAGGATCCTTTGAAGGAGGCATTCTAGCATAAAACCAATTGCAAGTTTGACATGTGTATCAGAACAGAAACAAGAGGTGGTGGTTTTTGGTCGTAAGTTAATAAAATGCAGCCTCCTTCTGTCTGTGCCCTGAGCTCAGTGGCGTTATTCACCCGGTACGCTGGGCGGGACTTACCTTTGAGCGGCAGTCCGCCTGTTGCGTCACGCCGCAGAACGTGGTGTGACACAACGGGTGGACTGCCGCTCAAAGGTAAGTCCCGCCCAGCGTACCGGGTGAATAACGCCACCGCCTGAGCTGATTCTTCCCCAGGCTGCCTGTACCGTGGTGTGGCTATAGGGGGATGGAACAGTAAGTGTAATGCAGTCACCGCAACAGTGTAAACGACCCACTCGCCATCGGAGCCATTCTGGGCTGAGATGCCTGTGTATTGCCATCGCTGCACTGAATGGCTCTGAGGGTGACTGGGGCCGTGCTGCCCCGCCCCTGTAACTGCACCGCTGTGCCTGTCGTTTGTGTCTTGTCTGAACTCGGTCTCTCCCTCTGCTCCTCCAGAAGGGAAACACAGCCCTGCACATTGCGGCACTGGCGGGACAGGAGGACGTGGTGCGGGAACTGGTGAACTTCGGGGCCAATGTCAACTCACAGTCACAGGTGAGCCGGCCTTTCTCCACCATGCCACTTCACGCTGATGTGCTGCGAATGGTCCGCAGGTGTGCCGTGGAAGTTCCGGTCATTTATTAGTAGGGCCACTACGGATGTGAGCAGCGGCGTCATTCAGCCGGAACGCTGGGCGGGAGGAACGGGTGAGCGGCAGCCCGCCCGTTGC
>JAJKFI010000161.1:1847052-1875241 GCA_029204185.1 Lerista edwardsae | reverse complement strand
GTGTGTGTGTGTGTGTGTGTGTGTGCATGTGCATGTGCATGTGCATGCGCACGCCACTTCCTTCTAAGAAGGGTAGCTCAGCCCTCTTTCTTTTTTCCTTCAAAGATACTGCCACATGGCTGGCTTCAGAGACCCTTGTTCTGTTTGTGAGACCCCTCTTTGGGATCAGGAAGTTTCAAAGTTTTGTTCCTACCATGTTCCCTGTCTCACAATCTTGTTAAGGTTCACAGAATAAGGATAAGAAACTTTTGTCCATGGTGCAGCCTTGCCAAAGCCCCACCAACTCCCCACTATTTTCCTTCTTGTCTCCGTCCTATGTGAGTCACATGGATAGCGTGTTTAGTGTTCACTACTTTTCTTCTCTGTGAGGGCAGTGTGGTTTTGTATTTGAGAAGCCATTTTGTGTTTTTGTACCTTTCTTCAGAGACCTGAGATCTGCCTCAGGCCTCCATGCCCAAACAAGCACTCTCAACTGATCCTGCAAGCAGAGGCATTTCTACAGGGAGGGCAAATCTCTAAGTTTTGCAAGAAGCCTTACCTTGCAGTGGAAATCACTCCTCTCCTGCACCATTTTAGCCAATCCTCACAGGGAAAAGCAACGTCTTGGCATTGCTTACTGGCTACAGCAGCAAGGGAGAGGAGGGGTTTACATGACAGGGTAAGGCTTCTTGCAACGCTTAGAGCTTTGCCCTCCCTGTAGAAACGCCACTGCCTGCAAGTCACATGAGAGCTTGGAAAAGTCCAAACTAGGACTTTTCCAGTGATGTCTCCTTTTGGAGTCTTGGGACTTTGGTTTTGGAAGCAAATGTTCCCTTACCTTGAGGAGGCCTCTGTGACTGCCCCACCACAGGATGTACTACACATTCTGTTGACATGGCTCAGCTGCATCAATACTGGAAAGTTGGATAGGATTGGGGCCTAAGAGCATTTGTTTGGTGGGAGAGTCTAGAAACAAACCAAACCCTTTAAACTTTGTGTAATTCTAAGACACTACCTACATTCAGGTACCTTCCTGTTGTCCATAAGTGGTCTCATTTTTGAGTCTTAATTGCCACCTAATCTAGAGCTCAGCATTATAGCAATAGGTGCTTAGTTTCACTAAGAAATTTCTCTTGAGATGTGAGTCTTTCAGCTATGCAGCCCTTGTCTAGCTATTGCTCTCGCTCTCATAGGTGGTGCACAAGATTCTAATAGAACATGTGAAACAGATTTGTAATATGTTTTCAATCTCAGCAGAGGCTCGGATTCAGCAGCCTTTATGAAAGATCAATGTCCTAGACAATTTATTCAGTTCAAATACCTTGGACGGTGTATTGTTGCCAGGGTAGACTGCCAAATATTCCTAAGAAAAAGAGAGCCAGAAGACTTAATGCTAAGGACTGTTGCGCAGTATGCTGCCAAATCAATTTCCTTCACAACATCCAGTATTTGCCACTATTAGAGAGAGGATACGAGCAATGCAGACCATTGAGCTGACATTGGTGCGATTGTTATTTCAAGCATGCCTTGGTTTTTGTGGCATAAGGAGGCACTCCAAAGGTAAATGTGAAGGGATATGGTTGGGTGTGCAATAGTAGTGAAAGACTGCCAACTAGGAGGGCCCCTTCTACTCAAGCAGAATGATAGAGCTGCAACGTGTAGTTGCTTGGCAGGACGTAAGTAGGTTCCACAGCTCCGCGGTAACATTTAGCACAGCAATAGCCAAATTTTGAGCATATATGTCATTAGTCAAACCGACTTGGCAGCACAGTTCCAATTGGACATGGAAAAGAACTTCAGAAGCTTGAAAAGTTCACTTCTCATTTGGGGCACATCTTACACGAACGTGAGCTTGGAGAAGTTTGCTGACACTTCTAGAGAGCAGGCAGCTGTGTAGTACTGGAGAACAAGACTGGTGTGCCAACATGATGTTTTACCATAACCAGCTTGAGCACTATGTTGCAGGAATGCCAAAACACTGCTTATTTTGGCCATTTGTATTGCACATTGGCCAACATCTTTTTTGCTGGGAAATTCACAGGAGAATTTACTTCCTCACTTCAGGGTAGTCTTGTAATGCCAGACAATCACTGAGCAAGAGTGCGTAAAGATAAGAAAAAGTACAGTTTCCAAAAGATACTTGCCATTCACATGCAGCATTTTATGATTTTTCATGCACGTGAGGGAAAAAAGGCAACAGTCTGGCTCACACAACTCAGGTGATTGTCCCAGGCTGTCACTTGTTTATTGCAAGATTCCCTGAGCATTGTTGCACATCTCTGCATGCAGATATGCATGGTATTCCCTGCAGAATTCCACGTGGTGGGACCTAGCCACATAGTGTCAGGCATTTAGGGTAGATTTTGGCCTCCCTGGGATAATGATGCTCAGTGCAGCGCTTTTATTTTCACCATAGCATAACAACCATTCATTTATAGGGCAATTAAAAATTTGCCTATTAACATTTTTAATTTATAAAAATTTGAAATTAAAGGAATCATTCAAGGGCACCCGTTGGTACTAAATCAGTTCCCAGGCTCTGGTGTGTCCAGTGTCCAGAAGTGAGGCACTCTTAGTATAGCCCCCTGGCAACTGGGCACTAGATTTCAGTTGTGTCAAACTCATTTCATAAAGAGTGCTGAATAGCATTCATGGCACCTACTGAAGGCTGGAAGTGATGTCAATACGAAGTGACATCATAAAACAAGTGATGACCAGAAATAACCACTTTGTTCTCACCTAGTAATTTGTTAGCTGCAAATGGCATTATGTAAATCTTGATCATACAGTATCTTCCAGATCTGGGAGAGCCCAATTGAGAGAGCCCGATTTCATGTGGACGGCCCTTTCAACAGCACTGCCTCTGCAGAGGCACCACTTCTCAGCTCACCCTCTGAGGGGTGCTCTGTAAAGTGATGCCTTGGCAGAAGCAGCGCTGCTGAAAAGGAAGCCTGCATGGTAATTGGGCTTTCCCAGTGCATCAGCAGCATCTCTTCTCTCCTCCTCTTGGTCTGCCCCTTCCCGCTGTACTGTTCCTATCTTGCCCTCCCAGCACTGCTGAAAGAATGGCATAGGAAGAACTCAATTATCATGTGGAACACCCTTGCAGCAGAGATATCTCAATAGAAGTGGCACTGCTGAAAGGGCAACCCACGTGATAACTGACCTCTCCCTTGCACCACCCTTCCAACAGTGCCACGTCTGCTGAGGAGTCATTTTGCAGCTCAGCAACTGACTGACTGGGCAAGTCCAATGATCACGCAGTCTGGATACAGAGCCCACAGGCCTTTTGTGTGTTACACCCTTGGTTTACAGTCACATAGAAAGTCTGTTCCTATCCATATAATACCACACTTTCATCTGCATAACCCCATCCTGTGTTTGGCATCCTGGTAACACCAGATGGGATTTTAAGCACAGGATCATAAAGATCATCCAATTTTTTTATAAGTGGTTCTAAAATGCTGTGGCCTAAACTGAATCTTTTTTTTCCCCAGAAGGCAGCTTAAAAACAGAAATTCTGTAAGCAAGTTTATATAGATTGTAGATACCAGAAGCATAAGCTTTCTTTAAATGCAGTGTCAGGATGATGACAACTAGGTCAATGTGCCTCATGACAAAGGTTTTGTTTCATATGCATGTTTTCATTAGTCTCAAAGCCATTTATAAGCAGGTCCTAAAAATAGTGGGACCTTGAGGTATCGGTTATGAAGCAGGGCAGAAATGAATTTCGGATGACATATTGTTTTTCCTCTCTGCCCAGTCAAAAGCTGTTCTCTTGTACTTGAACCTTCTTTATGATACTGCAGAACTCACTAGAGGGGGCAAACTGCGTGCTCACGAATTTAATATCAGAACCAAACACAATGAAGAAAAGCATTGCTTTGGCAGTTGGCCTAGAAGTGAAGTTGCCTTATGGGATTTCTGTGTAAGGAATGTTCCTCATGCACAATCAGGGTTAAGCAGGAGGCTCCAGGTTTTCTGTCACTAAAATGCACCTCAAATCTAGCTTTTCTTGGAGAAAACTCACAATCCCATAAATTATCTGCCAGGCACCATGTAGGGGAAAAAAAATGTATCCGTGAAGTCTTTCCTTGCACAGAATACTTCAAACTAATTTCAGCACTGATCTGTGATATAAATATAAATTCTATACACTCAGACCCTTTATATTTTATTTCTGTGGAATGTGGAGAAAGATAAGGAGCTACTTTTCCTGTCTGTCAGCCACCTTGTTTATCTGTCGTTTTTGAAAGCTTCTGGAGGATGAGCACATCTGTGTCATAAGCAGAAAGGTAAACATCTGAGAGGTGGTTAATTTAGATAGAAAATGGCTTCCCAGTGAATAGAAGCTGACTCTTAGTCCTGTTAAGCCTCTTTAATACGTGGAAGTAGGTCCCATTGATTTTCATGGAACTTAATTCCTACCGCGTGTGCTTTGTACTGTATGTCAAGAAAAGCACTGAGAGCCCTTCCCAAGGTTATCAAAGAAAGTCAGGATAACTTAGCTGGAAACCTTTAGCATCTGCCCCAGTTTGGGCTGTGGGCAGTCTCGAAAACAACGGATCAAAGAAACAGCATCCTTGTGATCCTGCAGATTCAGATGAGGTAGGCCTGGACAGTGAAACTGCTTGGGTCTGTTCATTTTGAAATAGATCTCCCTTGTGCCATTCTGTAACCAGGCTAAAATTGTCATCCACTGATACGCTGTGAATTTTGCCTGCAATTCCGCAGGAAAGGCATATGGTTCTATGCAGTGGTGTCATTCAAATGATTTAGGAACAGGAACTCACTTTTGATTGGCACTTGTCGGGAACCCGGAACCAGCCACGGAGCCTGTTAGGATCCGGAATGCCCGGATCCTGATCCGTTCCCCCTGGTCCGTTCCCCCTGAATGACATCACTGGTTCTATGCCACTTTGGCTTGCTTTCTTGCCCCATGTGTCTGCACAGTGTGGCAGGAAGGATTGGACCCAGCCGGGCTACCCAGAGAAAACAAAAAAGAGGGGAAGTGGCTTTTCCTTTCAGCATCAGCAGCCACTGCTTTTTTAGCCATTCTGTTGTGGCAGCCCAGTGGAAGGGTTAGGCCCAGTGTTGGCACCAACTTGGATTGTGGGTGTGCTTTGACAACAAGCCTTACTTTTTGGGTGGGGGCATCTGCTTTACATGCCTTCATGAGGGAATGCCACTACCCTTCCTTCACCTGTCCACAATCGAGGCAGGAGATAAGTCTCAATTGAACTGTGACGAGCAGCCCAATCCTAAGCAAGGCCAACATAGGCCAACATAACAGGGCTGTATCCTAAAACCCATTAGGAGGCAGCAGCATAAGGGGAGGTTTTCCCCTTGCACCCACGTAAGCCCCGGTCGCCCCTATGGGCCTGCTCGGATCTGCCCCAGCTGTTTTGCAGGCGCAGAGGAACATGGACAGGAGCAGCCCGAATCGGGGCCGCCCTGGCTGGGGACGGGCTTTAGGATATGGCATTATGGCCATCTTGCGTCACAACACCCATCTCCGCCCACTGCGCCGCTCAGTTACGCCCCCGGAATGCCTCTGGCATGCCCTTGTTGAGGCCCTGCACCGACTGAGCAATGCCGATGCTTGACTGGCACACGGCCGACGCTGCCGATGGTTGTGGAGGCATTGCTGCTTGCGCCGGTCCAGCACCATAGTGCTTGATGGCACATTTGCAACAGCATTCGGCCGGCACAAGGGCTTAGCACCGGTGCAACAGGGGTATAGGATTGCGCTCTGAGAAGGAGAGGCTATTGCCACTGCGTCCCCTCCCCATTGCCCAGTGGGTTTTCTGAGGCTCATTGGGGGGTAGACTACCAGCTACCAACCATGTTAAGAGCGTAATCCTAAGCTGTGCTGGAGTAGCGAGGCCGGCAGGCCTGTGCTCTATCCAGTGCAGCTTTGGTGCGCTGGAGAGCCTCCCCATGGCAAGGGCAATTGCCATTATCAGCTTGGCATGCACCTGGGGCGGGGCAATGTCACCATGCCCCCAGCCCAGTGATGTCATTCAGGGGGAACGGACCAGAACGGGCGTTCCGGATCCTAACGGGCTCCGTGGCTGGTTCTGGGTTCCCAACAAGTGCCAATCAAAAGTGAGTTCCTGTTCCTAAATCATTTGAATGACACCACTGCCCCAGCCCCATGCATCACCTCACCACACCATGCATCGCCTGGCCACACCTCCCCACGCCTGGAATTGCTCCGTTTAGGAGGGAGGGCAAGGGAGGGCAGCGGGCGAAAAGTGCTCGGGTTTTTCCATGCTGCTGCGCCCTGCTGCAGCCAGCACCCACTGAACTCGCCTCCCCCTGCAGCACCCTCCCTATGCCTGTAGTCCCATTTGTTCTCAGATATAACAGTGAAAGAGAGCCAGCTCTGTGACCATAGGACAAAGCTCAATGGGTCAAGAACAAGAGAGTGTTGTGACTAGAATTGAACAAGCAAGAAACATTCCTAAAAACTTAAGCAATTTCTGCTGCAGCAGGTGGTAGGATGTGAAGCAAAGAAGACTGTGCTGCTGTGGTGTTTTTCCCCCCCTCCTTTTTCTCTCTTGCGTGTTACTTAACCTTTAAAACTGGAACAGGAAGAAGTATCAGAAATCAAGCAAATGGCCTTTCGTTGATATCATTGTTGCCGCGGTCCTTAAACCCAAAATCCAATCGCACGGCTCGTAACAAAATGTGTTTCAAATTAGCACGTAACCTAGTGCAATTTGAATCAATTTAATCAATCTCTCAGGATAACGATTCAACTTGAAATATAAGTTTCATCTGCTGGGGTCATTAATGAGGTGAGCCTCATCACTACTCATTAGAATGTGCTCTTCCCCCATATTTGGAAAGGACCCCCTCTTTAACATGGTGATTAGACTCTGGTGGAAGATATAACCTGGCAAAGAGTCATTACGATTCATTTCTCTTCCCGTCTCGTCATTATGCCTTCTGTCCATTAATATCTGAGAGGTTACTTTTCTGATTAATTTTCTTTCTATTGTACCAAGTCCAGAGAATATGAAGGACATGAACACTTGTTGAAGGCAGCAAAAAGATAATAAAAATGCCTCTTCTGTCCCCATTATCTCAGGTAGAAAGGCTTTGTCCACATATTGGATGCTCAATCACATATTTGATATTAATGAAGGTGCTTTAAGGTTATCAGTCAATCATACTTATGTGGTATTGTGGAACAGGTTTTTTTTCCAGATAAAATGGGACTTCCTTCCTCCCCCCCCCTCAGCTATCTTTCTGATGTTATTGCTTCATAAAGGCCTTGTGCCAATCTATTGCAACGTCCTCAAGGAATAATGTAATCATTCAGACCCATGCCCACTTGGTACTGCGGAACTTCATGAGCAAAACGCCAGGCTTGAATGTTAAATAGTCTCACAATTCTGCTGACTGTGCTGTCAAGCAGCACATCGCTCCCTCTACTGAGATACAAGACCAGGCAGCCTCATTCACACGTAGGTAACCGTCGGCAAAACTGCTCCTTCAATCTTGAAGCAGCGAGTACAAAGGATTAAATATGTGTAAAAATTAAATTCGAGAACTTCGAGTTTAAGATTATATGGTAAACTTGCCTCAGATGGGAGGCACGGCTGCATGAGAGCTCTTTTCCCTCAGAGGGTTTTGATTCTGACAGATTGCTGTTTAAATTTGCATGACATTAGTAAGTTGTGGCTGCTTTAGTGGTGGTTTCCCTTTAAATCCTTGCTTTGGCGAGGCCAGATTTTAATTTTTATTAAAAATTAATAGCACTGTGTCTGTGCTTTGAATGTGTATGCCCCCTTCTTAGGAGTCCTGACTATGACTCACCTGTGACAGAAGGATGCAGCATAGGTTCTCAAAACTGTGTGTGTGTGTGTGTTTTTTTGCCTTGGTTTTGGAGCAATGTGATACATACAAGACACAAGTTTTGTGGAGGGGGGAGGTTTAAAATCTTTTGTTTGCCTTGAAACACTGATGGTGCAGTCCTAACCTGGAGTTAGGCCGGCACAGTTAGGCAGCAAAGTTTGGCCACCGTAAAGTATGTTTAGACAAGACTTGGAGTCAGAGAGGCCGGCACACAGGCGTGTGCTATCCTCCTTGACTCGGAGAGTGGTCCAAACGAAATTTATGTTTGCCCTTGTGACAACCAAACTTTGCTGGCCTAACTGTTCCGGCCTAACTCCAGGTGAGGGTTGCGCCCTGAAAATATCTTCAGAAGGATAGCACTTTAGGGGCCAGGGATAAATGGACGAAAGGAGAAAGCAGGGAAAGTACATCATAGATAGCTTTCCTTCCCAGTAGAAGAGCAATCGGGTAATTAGATAGGTAGGAGGGCAGAAGGAATACTCTGGCTTTGAATAAAATGGAGCTGGTAAAGAACTCAAAGGACATAATGCTTGCCTTTATATACAGTATAATGCAAACATTGCTTATGTTCATAATCCGAGCAAAGGAATTATGAATTTTGATGACTTCACTTACAAATTTTGTCTATAATTAACTGTCATTATTGGTTGTTCTGTTGTTTTTACAGTGAAATTGATTCAGGGTGCAATCCTAACCTGGAGTTAGGTGGGCACAGTTAGACCAGCAAAGTTGACACAAGGGACACCATAAACTGTGTTTGGACCACTTTCAGAGTCAGGGAGGATGGCACACGTCTGTGTGCTGGCCTTTCTGACTCTGAGAGTAGTCCAAACATACTTTACTGTGCCCCTTGGCCTGGCTAAACTTTGCCCGCCTAACTGTGCCCGCCTAACTCCAGGTTAAGACTGCACCCTTAGCCACATAAACTTTTGGAAGAAGAAAAAAAAACCTATATTCCTCTGAAGTGGCCAAACTGTACCATTCAAAGATTGCATGCATCATGGACTTGAAGAATAAAACATAAGGAGTATAGAATACAATGTCCCTTTAGCAGAATAATTCCCATTATAGCTTAATATTCCAATGCGTGCATTGTGAGGCTGAAATCTGACGTTAAAATAGAAAAAGGTATGGGCTTGTGCTGTGTCTCAATTTAAGTCTGGTAAAATTGGAGAGAACATATGGCTATAGCTAGTGTGACTGTACACTGTTTCCTACTAGGATAGAATGTGCATCTCGAGGTCTCTATAGACGGCTGAAGCTCTGAGATGATGGAATGCAAATGATGACAGGTTCCTGGGAAAGTAGCCGTGTAACCAGTGGAAACGTGTTGCCGGCACCGAGGATGAGATGGACCGCTTCAGGCATCTGTCAGCAGTGTCAGTGTCAACGCGCAAGTGTGCCACTACAACAGTGGGGCCACATTGACAAGTCTGGGGGGAAAAAAGAATGAGGAAATAAAAACAAGTATTTATTTTAAAAAAAACAAAAAACAACAACCAAGGCATTGGTTGAAGAAGGCAGATTCGCACTGAATCCTCAGCGTATGGATGAAATATGCTTTGGGTAAGTTTGAAACATCGGTTTTATATATGTGCTCTTTCTTTCCTTTTGAGAGGTGCCATCAAACCACTAACCCCTGCTGCTAAAAACCTTAATGCACTTCGATTGGACTCCCTTATAACATGTTTTATTTGCTCAGGATCTGACAGCTGGATCATCCTTTTAGCTCTTGAAGCAACTAGTGACACTCCCTGCTCTTCCCAAGCACAGCCTGAAGTATGAGAATTTCAGTCAGTGGGAATAACATGAGCCTGGGTCTAGACAACACATTTGGCCTTGCCAGGCAGGAGTGTTCCACATGGGGAACAATTCATTGTCCTGGTCCCATTTTTCGTATATACTGTACCGATTCTCCCTGGGATTAGACCCTATGGAATCTGCTTCCAAATGGCTGGTTGTGCCATATGGGTCCTAAAAGTGTGTGGCATGTATGTATGGGGCTGAAGATGTGTTACATTTTGCTATGTGTATAATTTAACCAGATGTTGGCTTTAGAAGATAGTACAAGGATAGTACATGATAGTACAAGAATATTACATGATACTACTGCCCTTCACAAGATAATACAAGATAGTTCTTCACAAGATAGTGCAAGGATAGTAGCTCCTCCATATCCTGATACATTCCCCTACTGCTACTGCAGATACTCAAAACTGCCGATAGCAGCAAACTCTATTGCACTGCAAGGCATTCTGGGGCAGTAATTGGCAAGTGCTAATCGAAAACAGTTTGGAGGGCATGAGCAAACAAGCGCTAACTGGAAAGGGCTCAGAAAGCAGTTTGGAGGGCTGCAAACACTGTTCCCTCCAGCAGCAGCGACAGCAGCACCAGCAGCGACTGAAGCAGGCAACAGGAGGAAGCAGTGACAGTGATAGGAGGAGGAGACAGTGATGGGGGGAGCAAACAAACAAAAACAGATGAGTCACGAGTGGGATAAGGGGGAATTTGTGAGCCACAGATAACCGAAACCTTGGAAACTGAGTCAGCAGGTACAAGGGGCTACTGCATTGAAAAACAGAACAGATGCTCATTTTGAAATCATCAGCATTTTTTTCCAACCACATGTTCCCTTCCCTGTTCCACTTTACTATATATTTCAAAACACCTTGGTTCGTTCCACCCACCCCTTTCTCTCTCCACCCCACTGTGTGTGCTTACCCACTTCAGTGGGTGTCTGCAGGTCTGCCAGCATGCAGGAGGCTGCTCCGTTGCCCGCATCACACATTGGCAGAGGCTGCTTTGCAACAGACATGCAGCAGTCTCTGCTGGTGCAACACCAGTTGTACCAGCGAGACAGTGCGTTGTGATTGGACCATAAATCTCCCCCTACCTATCTCCCCAGGACTCTTAAAAAAAGATTGTATGGTATGTCATCAGCCAGATGTGGCTTGTGATGCTCTAGTTGTTCCTTGTTTCATGTGTTATATCCCAGCGGCAGGTTTTTTCCCCTTCCTTTCTACCATGTTTATCATCCACCAATATTCATCAATGGCTTGACACATGGTAATTGTGGATTTGCAAATGCATGCGCCTCATTGGCTTCAGAAGTGAGCTGTCCATTCTTTTTCATGCTCTCCATGGAAAGAGCATTGCCAGATACCTGGGGAATCACTTCAGCAGACCTTCACTCCCTCCTGTGTTAATTAAACCCGCGTTTTGTTATAGCAGCATTTTATGTGCAGCAGTAAAAACAAAATGTGAATGAGAGTTAGCTGTGGAAAGCGGGAAGAGGACCTGCCAAAGGCTAATATTAAGAACCTTGACCTGGTACCTTCACAACACATGAATTTTTGTACAGCATGTGTTCTGTGTGTTTTAAGTTCGTAGGCACCAACCATTAATTTATCTGCACTACTACAGCCAATTCTCTATTGATTGTGCGCATATTTTTATGACCCAATCCTAACCACTAGTTGTGCTGGTGGAACATGTGTTGCAAAAGTGCCAACAATGCAGGAGCCTGCTGTGCTGGCTAGAAGGCCAGATCACTTCCATGAATGGAGGTGGCCGCAGGCATAGTCTGGTGCAGTGGCAGGAAGGGGGCAGGATGGGGCAAGGGAGTGTGGCAACAGGCATGGGGTGGATCAGGCTTTGAAAGGTGGCATAGGTGGCCTCAGTGCACTCCATATTCTATACCCCTTCCCAGGCCTGATCTGCTAGCACAGATCAATGCGGACTTGTGCCAGCTATACAGCAATTAGACAAATCTCACTCACTGGATATCTGTCTCCTCCACTTGGAAGGGATACTCATTGCACAGTTTCCCTTTGCTGCCCCCTACTAGTTTCTATGGAGGTGATAGACTAGTTTCCCATGGAGCAGGATGTGTGGACTGATAACCAGCTGGTACTGGTACTGAGCTGCTGGTACTGCCTGAAGTTACGCAGGAGAATCTGTGGTCTGTTTTTGAATGGGAGACAGAATGCCAGGCTGTGACAAGCTGCAGTACCTGTTGTGGCAGAACAGAGTCACTGTGGAGCTGATTAGCCAGTGCGGGAATATTGTGAGAATGCCAGCCAGCAAAAGAACAGAGTCCAACCTTGAGGACCTGTCCAGGCTGGACTTATGGTCACCTGCTGACATTCACTGTCACATGGCCAGAGGAGAGAACCATACTGTGAAGGTTACATCTAGGATTCAGTGAATTGCAGAATACTGTATATTTGTAAAAATCTCATTGAAAAATGGTGGCTTAGACTAGCCTGCCTTGGGCATTTGCTTTGGCATGGGAAAGGCGGGATATAAATTCTTCAAAATAAATAAAATAAAGAAACCTCTGCCTGGACTTTAACATTTCAGAATGTAACACAGAGGCTTGCACTGAATACTCCTTTGCATATGAAATATTCCTTAAACATGGTAAACTGATATGTTATAGGCTAGCTAAAAGAGAGCGTGGGTGTTGCATCATATTAAGAAATGGGACTGCAAATGTAGACTTCCCCAGTTCAAATAATGTCTATGCCTTGAATTGACTAGGTAGTCTTTGGCAAGCCTCCCCTCTCAGCCACAGCTTTCCAGCTGCAATATGGGAACCTTACAGTGCCCAGGTATCCCTCCACAAACACATGTGACACAGAGTTAGATGTGAAAAATGGGTCATGATTTATTAGAATACAAGCTGAGCAGATATTGGTAGACCTACAGTGGGTCCTGATTAGCCTCCCACCCATCTTACTGCGGGCACCTAACTAGGAGGGGACAGTTGCCTGTCTGCGCCCTCCATTGGGTGAACCACCCTGGCTCAGAACCTGGCTTCACCCCAACAGGCTCCCCCAGGTTCTTCATAACCAACCCTTGGAAACAGGGTCAAGGAAGCTGAATTGCTCTGCCAACCCTGAGCTGGGTAACCACAAAGGTGGGCATCCAAATTCCTGTCCAGGGTCAAGCCAGGCTGGCCCTGATCCGAGTAGCCTCAGGGTCCTAGCACTGGCCTTAACCCGGCCAATTGCTTACCTAAGGGTAGACACCGGATCCCTATTTCTCCTCCCTGTCCCGCACTATCCTGCCAGACATGACCAACCTGGCTAAAATACCCAGCTTCAGAGGACAGTCAGGGGTAGGCAAAAAAACTCCTCCTCATGGCCAATCAGGGAAGAGCAAAAAATTCCTACCCAGTCCCAGAAGCGACCAGCTAGATGTCTGACTGTACTACAAAGGGTGGGTAGGTGGGTTCAAGTGCTGGCCGAGCAAAGAGGCCAGCAATCGCGTGTGCTTTGCCTTTGAGCAATGTGCAAAGTCCCTGCCCCTCCCCAGGAGGCAACCAATGCGTGCTCGGCATGTCACGCTGGGATGTGTGTGTGGACCAGGCAAAGTTCCCTCTCATCCGCATGCGCCACTGAAGGGTTAGGGTTGCTATGAGGATTACCTCAACATGATGCACATTCTGAATACTCAAAAGTATGGTGTAAATGCTTATTATTAATACGCATTAATGTGCAGGGAACTTTTTTGTTTGAAGGAGCATACAGTCATGAAAATCCATTCCTGAACTATGACATTGTAGACCCCAAGCCCAAGTTTAACATATCAGTGAAATTAGGCCATTAAAAAAGCTAAGCATATCTCATAACCTATCATAATTAATTGTCCATGCTGGAGGCTTCTTCATGTGAACAGTACTGGGTGAGACAAAGATGATGGCTCTGTAGAATACGCTTTGATTTTCGATATTGAATATTGGCAGCATATTTGAAGCAACTGAACAAATTAATACAAGCATACTTTTTTTTTGGAATTTCATATCAGTGGAGGTCCCTGGGGGGCATGTGCTCCAGGCACTGCCCACCGCCTCCTCCAGAGGACCACCAAACAATACTTCCGGTTTTCGTCAGGTATTGTATAAAGGCCTTCTGAAGGCTCAGAAGGCTTTCAGAGCACAATGGAAAGTTGTGTGAGATGCCGTGAGGTAAGTCACTGGGGAGCACCAGTCACTGGGGGGACGGCAGCCTGTGGTCCTGACCCAGGTCAGGTCTGCAACTGTTTCGTATTGTTTCTGTGCGCCTCTTGTTATCCTGTTTGTGCTTCTTGTGGAGGCCATTTTCTTTCTCCTGGGTGCTTAACTGTCCTCAGGCTCATTTCCTTCACCAACATTTAGTCTAATTGACAGCGACAACCCAGTGTGATTATGTTTACCAATGACTACAACATCATTATGTCAGACGTTGCTTTCTGATCTCATTGACAAAACTGTATGGGTCAGCCATCAGAATAAATGGTAGCAAGGGCAAATGAGCCTGAGGCTAGTGAAAGCAAAAGAGGAGGAACACGAGGCTGAGAAAAAGCTACAGCCCAGGAATCAAGTGGGCACCATACAACACATTAAAATAATGTGATTCAAGTCTCTGAGAATATCCCCCCCCAATGGGATGTACATAAAAATGAAACACAAGCAAATCCACCATTTTGTCTCAACTATAACAAAAATTACCCATTAAAGATGCGGTGGCACTTTCCGCCTTGAAGAAGACCTCCCGATTGTTAATGAGACATGCAGCCCAATCCGATCTTGCTCTGGAACAAGCAGGCAGGTAGGCCAGCACTCAGTGGCGGCATTCAGCCGGTACGGTGGGCGGGACTTACCTTTGAGCGGCAGTCTGCCCGTTGCTTGACGCCGCGTTCCGCTGCTTTCCCGCCCGCCCAGCGTACCGGCTGAATGCCGCCGCTGCCTGCACTGTATCCAGCAAAGATTAGGAGGTGGCTGGGGCTCAACTCAGAGTAAGGGGGAATATTTCTCCTTACCCCATGTAGCACGGTAGCCATCTCACTGGGGCTACTCAGATCTGCGGCAGAGAAATCACTGGCACAAATCTGACCAGCCCAGTATAATGCTGAGCTGCTTGGGTGTGGGGTTAAGATATAGCCTAGGCTGGTCCCAGTCCCCCCCCCCAGGCTCAGTCCTCCCTCACCTAACCCCCACCCAAAAACATCCCCATCCTGCCTTCCCGCCACCATCTCCCAAAAAAACACACCCCGCACCTGCGGAAGACCAAATTGTGCTCTTAATTGCCAACTAACAAGCCTATGGTTTTGCTCCAAAAGGACAAGTACTGACAAGTAACTAAAACACAAATCTCTAAACAACACCGAACCAAAAAAAAAATGGTCAGGGACCCCCTGAGAAATTTCATTTACCCTTCAGAAACTCATTTGAATTCCCTTAAACATTCTCAGATGTCTGTCTTTGGGAGTAACCTGGAAATTTGCCTCCAATTCCCCACCCCTTTTTGAAATGTTGATGTCAATCCTAGGTGAAAGCAGAATGTTGTAGTGTAGAGCCTGTCCATCACAAGACAATAAGTTTTTAATCTTTTCAGTTGCTGAAGAATTGTCATGAAATCTATAGAATACAACATTATGACTACGTTTCAGATCAATTATTCCAGTATTTGACTGAAGGTGCAATCCTAACCTGGAGTTAGGCTGGCACAGTGAGGCCAGCAAAGTATGGGACACCAAATGGGACAAGGGACACCATAAGGGACCACTCTCAGAGGCAGAGAGGCCAGCATGCAGATGTGCACCATCGTCCCTGACTCCAAGAGTGATCCAAATGCGCTTTACGGTGGCCCTTGTGCCAGCCCAACTTTGCTGGTCTCACTGTGCCTGCCCAACTCCAGGTTAGGATTGTGCTCTGAATGTGACTTGGCTGCTGTTGAGTTCTCCCTCCCCCCCCACTCTCCAAAACATCTTCCTATGTACATGGGGCAAATTGCCAGATGTAGAAAACAGCCTGTTAAAAAAAAAGTGAACCTTTTAAGGTATGAAAAATGTGCAAATAGGATTTTGCTGTGATTACACATGCGGGAGAATATAATCTCAACAATATATATATTCACTGCAACATAGACAGCTGAACACCATTCGCATATTACAGTGCGCATTATTTTTTGCACCCTTCAAAAGTGGGGGAAAAAAATCTCTGTCTAGGAAAAATGTCACCAGTGTAGTAGACCTTAGGCAAGTGCTTTTTCCAAAGCTGTTTCATGCTACTTTGTCTCATGCAAAGCACACACACAGCCCACACACACATGCACATACTCGTATCTTCATGGAATTTAAGAAGTTTGAGGACTCTGTATCCCCAGTATTTATTTCTCTGTTACTTCTTGTAGCAAGAAAATGATCTAAAAATATTGTCAGGAGTTAACTGAATTAAAACAGCAAAGCTACTGTACATTATTCATGTGACTGCTTCCCTGCTGTGGTGTGTGTGTGTCATTGTTTACATGTTAGTCATCAGCCACAAAAAAACCCCATCATTTTAAGGTAAAAAAAGCATTTATTTATTTATTTATTTATTTATTTATTTATTTATTTAATCAGTTTAAACTAGGCATGGTAAAAAGCATGAAAAATACCATCCTTTTTTCTAAGCTGGCAATGGAAAGACAAAATGACAGCCCATTTTGGAATGTGTGCGATGGGTTTAACTTTGTGGATAGAGAAGAACTGCCATAGTGTCAGAATAAAGTCAATCAAAGCTCCCTGCACAACCCTGTACATTTGTTTGCTCCCCTTAACATGCCCTATCTGACCCCCCTAGGACGTCAGTCTTCTCTCTGGGAAGAGGCAGAACAAGGGGCACTATCACCCCACCCATAAATGAAGTAAGGAATCAATACACAGGGACGGGAAAGTGTGTGAGCTTGTGAGTCTTCAGCTTGTTTCTGCTGGTTTGGAGGATCATCTGAATGTAGCCACTGTGTGTTGCTGTCAAAGGACAATGTGAAGATGCCTGAAAGCAAATAACAGGGACACTTCTGTGCATGGCAACACAAACAGAGCAATCAGCTGAGTTTCCTGCCCAATCTGGTATCCTGAAAAAGGCAAGCAGGCTTCAGTGCAGAATCCCCTCTGGCATTTTCCCACATCCTTAGTCTTGGCACAAACTAGTTTGTGAAAGCAAAACTATCCTTTTTTTAAAAAAAAGTTAAGTCTAACCTACATAAAAAATGTGGACAGCTGTCTGAACAATGGGGAAATATATAAAAAATGAGGAAGAAAAGGGCTATCATATTCTTTAAATGCCAGTTAGCTGCCATTTTGCGCACAGATGCAGTTGTGGCTGGTGACATGTAGCTGTGGCTGTCCAGCTGTCTGGGGAATAGCTGCACAGCAGGACATGTAGAACATCCAGTGACGAGGCCTCCAGGACAATAGAGGTGAAGCAGGAGGGATGCAGAATGTTGGCTGAGAGGACAGTGACAAATCAGAACAGGGGGTGGAAGGCACCAAATGTGCAAAGGAAGAGAGAAGGCAAGCGAAGTGGTCAGAAAGAACATGGAAGGACGACAGCACAAGGAATGGCATTTAAAGACGCAGTGAAGACAAGGGTAAGCAATTTTATGAGGAAAGCCAGCCAGCCTTGCTTGGTTATGAAAACAAATGTAGATTTATTTATTTTTAAAGTGAGAAGCACAGATGTTGAGTTTTGGAAATACTGTTTCAGAAAAGTTCTGTGATAACTCCTGAAAGGAAAGCAAGCAACCATCTTTTTTTTCCCCTCTAGCCAAGTTCAAGTGTGTGCTTTAAGGGAGAAAAAAATGTTGAATTCCACAAAAGGACCTAGCAGAAAGAAAACTTCACACAATTTCCTCCCGTTTTAGATGAATAGAAGTGTCACTGCGAACCTGCACATTTGCCTTAAAATATCCTTTTTATTTCACGTTCGCTGTACGTCATTATACAAATTCCAATATATGAAGAATACGCCTTAAAAGTTCAGTTCCAAAAATGCCTCCATTACTCTGGATTAGCAGCGGCGCAGAATGTCGGCTCAAGGTTCTGCGGTGTTAGCAGGTGTAACTGGTGTAACCAGCAGGACTGCTGGTTTGGGGGCAGGGACAAGGAAATTCTTACAAGGAAAAGTGGCATGTTGTGGAGGAGGGAAGAGAGGAGAGGGAGCAGGATGGTTAGTGCTTCAGAGAGAGAGATTACTTAGGGGGAACTGGGGGTGAAGAACTGGAGATAATGCAGTAATGGAGAATAAGGGGAAGAGGTGGAAGACTGGAGAAAGAAGAAGTGGACAAACATCCAAGTTTCAAGAGACTGTGACTGAGAGCACAATCCTAACCTGGAGTTAGGCTGGCACAGTTAGGCCAGCAAAGTTTGGCTGGCACAAGGGCCATTGTAAAGTGCCTTTGGACCTCTCTCAGAGTCAGGGAGAATGGTGCATGTCTGTGTGCTGGCCTCTCTGACTCTGAGAGTGGTCCAAACATGCTTGACCCTTTGGTCCCTTCTGCTGGCCAAACTTTGCTGACCTAACTGTGCTGACCTAACTCCAGGTTAGGATTGCACCCTGAAACTGTTCTCTGAAGCCTGAACCAAGGCAACAGTTAAGGAGCAAGTCCTTCGGCAGGTTGTATAACACCTACTTGTGAGGGGGGGGGGGCTTGGTTCTCCTACCTCCCGACTACTCTTAACTGATGCCTCACACTTCCAAGATAGAGGTCCCTTTTTCTCAGAGTCCTAGCTAGATGGTTAAGAGGAACCATGTGTTGGGAGTGGGGAGACTTTAGGCTAATTTCTAGGCCTTCTACTCAAATAGTAAAGAACAGGCCAAGGAATGCTGGAATCCAACACACACTTGCAATACTACCACCAAACCAAAGGCATTGAATTTACAGTAAAATTGGTGTGGAAGCCAAGCCACTTTCCACTGCCCACCAGCATCCCAAGATTCATCACAGACCGCACAGAACACATTAGCCCAGTGGTTCTCAAACGTTTTAGCACCGGGACCCACTTTTTAGTATGAGAATCTGTCTGGGACCCATCAGAAGTTATGTCATTGGCGGAAGTGCCGTCATTGTGATGCCAGAGCCTGCTGCTTTCCTGAGAAGGCAGCAATAAGTTGGGTTATTTCTCAACCATCTTCCAATAGCAGTGAATCAGAAAGGGGAAAAAAAGCCTACTGACAACCTTGACAGATTCTCCCTCAGTAATGCTTGTTCTTCCATATATTTCAAGATTTTATCCTTCATTAGGCTTTACACCATTTCACCTGGAACCCATTGTCCAGCCATAGTTCCGTGGATTCCCTCCCCCTCTTTTTTTTTTTTTTTTTTTTAAAAAACCATTAATATGACTTTAACTATCTCCTGTTCTCTGGAACTTTGGCTGTTTTAAGACACAGGTTGCATATTTTAGTAAGAAGGTGATTTCACACATGAGTTCCTTAAGAACTCTTGGGTGGATAGCATCTTGGCCCGGTGATTTCTTAGGGCTCAATTCTGAGCCCTCCAGCACTGGTGGGGAGGGTGGAACGGTGCAGGGGAGGGGCAGAGCAGGAGTGGGACCAGTGGCTACGTTCGCTGCTGGATCCGGAACTCCCTGTCGGGCCATGTAGTCCAACTTGGAAGCACTCGCCTCCAGTGCAGAGGCAAGGCGACCCATCACCTGCCCTGTGCCCTTAACATGGAGGAAGGGGACAAACATCACCTTCCTCTGAGGTGCCTCCAGTGGCTGCCTGGCTGCTGCTGGATACAGCAATAGCCGTTTGGCTACTGCTGTGCCCATGGCAGCCAGGCTGCTTAGTATTGGGCTACCCATCTTTAATTTCTCAATAAGTTTGAAAGTTTGGGCAGGAGGTCTGATCGAGGGGGTAAATGCACGTTATGCACGGAGATAAGATCCGAAGGTCGCCAGTTTGAGAACACAGGAAGCTTCTGTGATTAGCAGTCCTTGAGAAAGTGACTGATAAGCTCTGAGCTGAGCTGTCTCCAGCTGCCTGTGAGAGAGGAGTTGTGCTGGGCCAACTGTTTCTTTGGTGAAAGCAAAGAAACTGTTTATCAGCCAGCGTGAAGGCAATAACGGTTGCGTGCTCGCACGCAGCCCTATTTGCCCTGCCCCCACCGAACGCACGTGAGCAGGGCTTGAATGGGCCAATGGGGACCCGGTCAAGGGGCGGGGGAGCTTGGTGTGTTAGTGCTCACCTCGCCTCCGCCCCATTCTGGCTTTGACCGGCGATTCCCTCCCACCCTCCCACATCAGGCTGAGACAGCTGGTTCTACGGGGCCGGGTAGGAATTTTTTGCCTGCAGCTTGATTGGCTCTTAGCTGTTGGTTTTTTTGCCTACCCCAGTCTGAGGTGCGTACTTGGGTGGCGTAGTTAATGGTCACTTCCCTGGCAGGTAGCGTGCGGGGGGTAGGCAGGTAGGCTTTCGGCGTCCATCGGAGGCAACACGGTTGGGGATCGGCCGGGCCGCTCATAAGCTGCCTTTCCGGCTCGTTGAGCGGTGGGTCGTACCCTGATCGGATTCATAATGGCTACCCTTATGGTGTGTGCCGGGGTGAGCCTGTCTTGGACACGTTGCCTCGACCTTCGGGTCGGCGAGGATGGACTTCAGCTTGAAGCAACGAGCTGAAGTCCGGAGTCAGATGGTGTTACGCCCGTGATCATCCTGATCAACCGGGGAGGTAGACGGCTAGTGCCGTTTCCCCACAGGCCCGCACGCTCTTCTGTGGATTAATTCAGCTGCACGTCCTTTTGATAAACTTTGTTAATTAATAAAGTGGCCCTGTTAGACCAAACTCTGGTCTCGTGTCGTTATTCCTGGGAGGTGCAGGGTAATTGTGCGGCCAGCAAGGAATACTGGACTATGAAAGCTCCATCTGAATGTAGCAGTTCTTGAAAGATTAGAACCTCTTTGTGATTTGTAAAAAACCCTCAGGGTTTAGAAAAAAAAATTTAATCTTGAATTAAAGTCAAAGGGGCAATCCAATGACCAAGAAAGGCGGTATATAAATACCGGTATTATTATTCATTCATTCAATCAATCAATAACATATACACAGTCAAAATGATAAGAGGATCACAAATATCACAGACTGGTCTTTTAATTGGCAATTCGAGCTCTAACCAAGAGCCTAAGAATTGTCCAAATATCTGTGTAAGATATATGATGTTCCCAACAGCATAGATTTTTGTAGGTCAGACATTCTTATATCATTGATCTTTGAAGTTTCTAGATGTTTTTGTAAATTTTTTGAGATAGATCCAAGTGCCCCAATGACAATTGGCACTACTTTGGATTGTTTTTGCCATAATCTTCAATTGTCAAGTCCCTATATTTTATAATTTTTTCAAGTTCTTTGTTTTCAATTCGGCTATCACCCATTATGGCGATGTCTATAAGCCATACTTTTTTTCTTTTCAACCACCGTTATATTTGGTGTGTTGTGTTCTAAATGCCAATCAGTTTGAATTCTAAAAAACCATAAAATTTTTACATCTGCATTTTCAACAACTTTTTCTACTTGATGGTCGTAGTAGTTTTTTGATACTTCTAAATTATATTTTCTACATAAGTTCCAATGAATCAAACTGGCCACTTGGTCATGCCTTTTCAAATAGTCAGTTTGCAGCATAATAGTTTATCATCATCATCATCATCATCATCATCATCATCATCATCATCCTCTCAATCTCTATTTGATTTAATTCTTCGGTGAAGGGGCCTATTCAGGTACTCCTATGTGCTTGAGCCATGAGGACACATGCAACAAGCTCATTTAATTTCTCTGAAATCTTCCAGTCCCCCTTTATCTCTTCATTCCAGTGGGTCAACTGTTCCTCTAGCAGGTTTTTTTTTGCTTCTAACTGGAAAAGCTTTTATTAATTCCCTTAATGTCCATAAAGCCTATGCCTCCTTCCTTAGCCTCGCCAGGGTCCAAGGTCTCTAGGGAACAAATAGCAACCTAGAAGACAACAGAGCAACAGCGCATTAGATTGAGAATGTTGCTCCACTGCTGTCATATGAAAGCAGCAGTTAGAGGGTTTCAATATCAACTCAGAGGGCTGTGTCTAAATTCTGATTTCATCCATGCTTTTATTATTCCTACAATTAAAATAAAAATGCGAATTATTTGACTACAAAGTCACTTTTAAAGGGCAAGTCTTTAAATTTGAAAGTATGGCAATACATTTTATATGCTTTTAATTATGCCTGTTGTGGTGTTTGATTGTACCACCTTGTTGTTTTATGCAGGGCACCTGAAAAGATCAATTCTCATTCACCAGGTGATCAGGTTTCCTTTGTCGAGAGATTTCTACCTTACTTGATATGCAAGTTCTCTTTTTTTCAGTTTAACTTAAATTAGGACCATTTTGCACATGGCACAGCAACACACCCAGGCTTGCTGCTTCAACGAAAAAACAAAACCAGTTCTGTTCTCTGTCACATTTTAAAGTAAAGGTAAACGTTTCCCCACGACCGAATGGTCTAGTCATGACCGACTGTAGGGGGCGGTGCTCATCTCCATTTCAAAGCCTGTAGAGCCGGCGTTTTGTCTGAGGACAAGCTTCCGTGGTCATGTGGCCGGCATGACTCTGCACGGAAAGCCGTTACCTTCCCACCGAAGTGGTCCCTATTTATCTACTTGCATTTAGGTGCTTTCAAACTGCTAGGTTGGCAGGAGCTGGGAAAAGCAACGGGAGCTCACTTCGTTGCGCAGTCTTGAACTCCCAACCTTGCGGTCGAAAGCCCAGCAACAGCAGATTAACTCGCTGCGCCACCACGTCCACGTACCTGTGTAAAAATACATCTTATCACAGTCATCCATTAAGTTCTCAAGCATATACAGGCATCCCACAATATCCTGTACCTGCCGTTTCCCTTCTCTGTTGTTCTCCATGCCAGCATGCTCTGTCTTCAAAATCTGCTTCCTGTGAGCGTTCTGGCTGTCTCTCTCCTCCAGCACTCTGGCTGGCTGCTCACACTCCTCTTCTAGCTTTCTGTAACAGGAAGGGCTGCAAACGAAGAGCACTGCAAAAAGAAAGACACGGAAGCAATGCTCGTGCCGTGGTAAGTATAGGGTTTGTTTTTATTTGCAGTTTCGGTATCCACGGAGGAGGGAGAGAGGAAATGTGCCCGCCATAAATATGGTGGTACTCCTATACCACCATAAACTAAACTAAAACTTAGTTTGAGCCCCTCTAACAACAGATAGATTATATGATAGCGATTAATAGAAACTCACCTTATGAGGTTTCATGCACAGCTTCCAAGCAATTTTAAATTATTTATGGCTGTAGTACATAATTATTCATGGTAGTAGTACACCTCAAAAACATCCAGGGCCAACTTTGGGTCTTTGATACAGAATACCCAGATGGCAAGATACCCTAATTAGTGACAATAAGGAGAAATATAGCAACTGACAAATTGTTTCCCTTTATGTGGCCCAAATACAATAAAATAACTCTCATCACATGCTGTTTCTTAACTGTTTTTGATAGGCTTTCCTGTCTACAGTATTTGACCATTGGTTACCGCAGTACTCATTCCTACAAAATCATTCCTTAGCTTTTTTCTGATATCATTTTTATTACAATGCAAACTTATTATGGTACGTAGTTCTAACACTGTATGAACAAACTCAATTTTTCTATCATGGTGTACATCTTCCTTAGAGCTAACCAAATATGTAAATTTAATAAGAGAAGCGACTGTTCAAATTTGTTCATAACAAACTGAATAATAATGTCTCCATTATAGCATATGGCTAGCAAACCATAGCCATGAGCTTTTTCGTGCATTTGATGGTGATGGTTTAAACTTTGGAATCATGACCTCAAGTCAAGCCTTGACTTAAGATAGCAGAGAAACTACCTTGAACCTGACTTTGCTCTCTAATAGGATTAGATCAGTGGTGACCAAACTGGTGGGTTGTAACCCACCAGCCAGGGAAGCACTTGCCCCTGCCCCTTTAAGGGGTGGGTAAGAGGAAGTCAGCAACATGATCCCTAGGATTGCACTGCTGGCAGGGGGGATGCTTTTTTTTTCCCCCAACTTACCTCTGCCAGTGTCAGCCTCCGGAGGGGGTGCAGAGATGCTTCTGCGGGGCTCTCCAAGCCTCAGGAACAGTTTTTTTAAAAAGGCATCGGAAACCACTTCCTGTTTCACGATTGAAAATCAGAAGAGGTTTTCAACAGCAACCAAGAAGTTAATAAGACAAATGAAGGAAGCAATCCTTACCAACTTTCCAGCACTGACATAGCTGTGCCAGTGGGGCATATTCTGCATTCTGCAGTGGAATAGTAGTCACAGAGGCCTCCTCAAGGTAAGAATGTTCCCTTCTGCAGGAACTGCATTGCCATTACTCCAGTGCTGGAAAGTTGGTTAGGACTGCACCCGAAAGCAATTTTGTAGTCCACATGCTTAATATCTTTTCCTGCCAGTTTTCATGAGCTTTTTTTTTAAAAAATGCATTTTACAGTATGTGCATTGCTTTTTCTTACTGTTTCCAAGAGTAAGAAACAGGGAACAGCAGTTGCAATCCCATGTAGAAGTACAGCTGTTATGCTGAAAAAGGGAAAGCTAGGTAGGTTTACATCTCTATGTTATCCTGAAGGACAAGGCAAAAGATAAATAAAAGAACCAAAGTGTGCCAGCTTGCCTCTCTATTTTACGCAGCAGCTTTCTATAATACCAATATCTCATTTATGAAATACCCATGTGCATTCCTCCAGACACTGCTTTCCTCTCATCTGAATATAGCAGCTGCTTCCATTTCCTACTCATCTGTTGGGACTAGCATCATTACGGCTCAGGTTGTCACAAGTCATTCTTCATTCCTCCCTTCCTCCCCCCTCCTTGCCCCTGTAACAATGGAAGTTTGTGAGTGGGGTGGGGGGAAATTGTCATTCGGCACATATTCTCTCGCCCCATAATGAACAAAAGGTGGCTCGCCTCGCTTAGCTTCTTCATCATGAAGCATGTTTATGTTCCCTGACAGTTACAAAGGCTTTTAATTTCTGATAGCAATTTCCATCTGGTTCATACTAATCACTGAGGGCTCTGCTTCAGTTTTATTTTAAATAAAAGAGAAGGCATGCTTAGTTACAGTTGTAAAACAAGCCTGTGCCTTTGTCTCTTGGAAAAAAAAAAATCCATCACATAATGTTCAGGTCTTGTGCATGATCTCAGTAGGGTTTTCAGGGAAAACAGAACCATTGTCTTTTTTTACCCTTAAAAAATAATAGCTGCTTCTTCTAATGTAAAATGGATGTGGTGAAGTTCTGGAAACAATGACCTTGAACTGCTGAATTCATGCTGTCATTCGGTGACCCAAAAAATGAGTCCTTGAACAGAGTAAAGACAAGGCCTGCCTCCCATTAAGCCATACACAAGTAGAAAACCAAAGCTCAGTTTGCTTTAACTTGATCAGAGAGCGATAGCAGCAACTTAACAGAGTTTCCACAATCCTTTTCATTCCTAAAGCAACACTGGAATTCATTTTGGTCTCCAAAGAGGATGGTCGGCCTAGAATGAGGCCTCTTATGAAAGGACAGCCCACTTCTCTCTCTTACTGACAGAACCAAGAGCCAATCACATTCTCTTCTCCCGACCTGTGTAAGAAGCCTCTACTCCATTGTGTTGCTGCTGAGACATGATTCACAGCCTACAACTCAGTTCCAAGGGTGGGTAAGCATTTCACCACTGCAAAGATGCACTGCCGATGTGCCTGAGCTGTGAACAAGATCCATTTCTCCATAGAGTTCACACCATTGGGAGTTGTAGCCAAATGAGGGCGCATTCCTGACCAACTTTCCAGCACTGATATAGCTGTGCCAATGGGGCATGTGCTGCATCCTGCAGTGGCGTAGTAGTCACGGAGCCTCTTCAAGGTAAGGGAATGTTTGTTCCTTTAACTCAGAGCTGCATTGCCTTTACCGCAGTGCTGGAAAGTTGGTTAGGATTGCACCCTAACTCAATTAGTAACACACCCTATGTGTGGGAAACCAGTTACCCAGAGTGCAGTCCTATACTGTGCTAGATTGGCAAGGCCGGCCAGCCTGTGCCAAATCCAAGTGCAGTATAGTGGAGGCTCCAGCCTCCCTGCAGCAAGGGCACATTCGCACCCTTACCACAGGGGAGGCTCCAGCCTCCCTTATGCGCTCCTCAGATCTTTGCCTGCTAAACAGCAAGCAGAATTGGGGCTGCGAGGCCTCCTGGACAGGCTTCAAATTCAGCCTTATGGGCGAATCCAGAGCCCGCCCACATTCTGCCCTCCCTCCACCCAGAACCTCCCTCCCCCCAATACCATGGCTGTCCCGACACGGAGCCTCCCTCATGCCGGCCGGCTTCAGCCAACGCAAGGGAGGCACAGTGCGGGGGTGGTATCACATAGCATTGACGCGATGGCCACACTTGGATTGTGTTGTCATTCATTCCCAGATAACCAGTTCCCCCCCAACCCAATAGTCTGTTTTCCATAGTCTGTTTCCATTGCTTTAGCTGTGGAGCTGGAACATTTTGATGCCTCCTCCACTGTATGTGGGAGCTACCTGTGGATAAACAGTGCCTACAGGACTAGCTAGAGGTTAGATGACTAACTAGAGACTAGAGGTGGCAAGAATACACAGAGGAACTATATAAGGCCTATCTAAATGTTCCTGATAACCACAATGGTGCGGTCACTGAGCTCAAACCTGACATCCTGGAGTGTGAAGTCAAGTGGGCCTTAGAAAGCATCACTAACAACAAAGCTAGTGGAGGTGACAGCATTCCAGCTGAGTTACTCAAAATCTTAAAAGATGATGCTGTCAAAGTGCTGCACTCCATATGGCAGCAAATTTGGAAAACCCAGCAGTGGCCACAAGACTGGAAAAGATCAGTTTACATTCCAATCCCAAAGAAGGGCAATGCCAAAGATTGTTCGCACAATTGCATTCATTTCACATGCTAGCAAGGTTATGCTCAAAATCTTACAAGCTAGGCTTCTGCAGTATGTGAATCGAGAACTACCAGAAGTACAAGCTGGTTTCCGAAGAGGCAGAGGAACTAGAGATCAAATTGCCAACATTTGCTGGCTCATGGAGAAAGCAAGAGAGTTCCAGAAAAAACATCTACTTGTGCTTCATTGACTACGCTAAAGCTTTTGATTGTGTGGATCACAACAAACTGTGGCAAGTTCTTGAAGAGATGGGAGTACCAGACCACCTTATCTGTCTTCTGAGAAATCTGTATGCGGGTCAGGAAGCAACAGTTAGAACCGGACACGGAAAAACTGATTGGTTTCAAATTGAGAATGGAGTACGACAAGACTGTCACCCTGCTTATTTAACTTATATGCAGAGTACATCATGAGAAAGGCTGGGCTGGATGACTCAAGCTGGAATCAAAATTGCTAGGAAAAACATCAACAACCTCAGCTATGCAGACAATACCGCACTAATGGCAGAAAATGAGAAAGACCTAGAGAACCTTCTGATGAGGGTGAAAGAGGAACGCAAAAATTGGCTTGAAGCTCAACATTAAAAAAAAACCTAAGATCATGGCAACCACTCCCATCACTTCCTGGCAAATAGAAGGGGAAGAAATGGAAGCAGTGACAGAGTTATTTTCCTGGGCTCCAAGATCACCGTAGATGGTGATTGCAGCCATGAAATTAAAAGACATTTACTTGTTGGGAGGAAAGCTATCGTGAACCTAGACAACTTAATAAAAAGCCAAGACATCACCCTGCCAACAAAGGTTTGCATAGTCAAAGCTATGGTTTCCCCAATAGTCATGTATGGCTGTGAGAGCTGGACCATAAGGAAGGCAGAGTGCCGAAGAATAGATGCTTTTTGAATTATGGTGTTGGAGAAGACCCTTGAGAGTCCCCTGGACTGCAAGGCGATCCAATTGGTCAATCCTCCAGGAAGTCAAGCCTGATTGCTCCCTGGAAGGACAAATCCTGAAGCTGAAGCTCAAATACTTTGGCCACCTCATGAGAAGAGAGGACGCTTGAGAAAAGACCCTCATGCTGGGAAAGATTGAAAGCAAAAGGAGAAGGGGGCGGCAGAGGATGAGATGGTTAGATAGTGTCACCAAAGCAATGAACATGAAATTGGGCGAACTCCAGAAGCTAGTGGAGGACAGGGAGGCCTGGCGTGCTGTGGTCCATAGGGTCGCGACGAGTCGGACACGACTTAGCAACTGAACAACAACAACACAGGACTAACAGAATTTGTAGAGGATCCTCGTGGAGGCCTCTTTTGATGCATTTAGTTTTTTTCCTGCTTTCCTTCTTGCAGATTGAAGATGTCTCAGAAAAGATACAGCAAAACAAGCAAACAAAACACAATATTGGGAAATACACGGTTGAGCAGAAAGGAAGTTTAAAAGCTGCTTAAAACTTAGGAGTTTGTGTGTCTTCCAAATTGATTCAGTACAGCAGTGTAGGTGGAGTATTTAACCCTTTTTTGCTGTGTAATTTTCTTTATTTCTTTCTCCCCCTACTAGGTCTCTCTCTCTCTCTCTCTCTCTCTCTCTCTCTCTCTCTCTCTCTCT
>JAJKFI010000161.1:1833054-1847042 GCA_029204185.1 Lerista edwardsae | reverse complement strand
TCTCTCTCTCTCTCTCTCTCTCTCTCTCTCTCTCTCTCTCTCTCTCTCTCTCTCTGTGTGTGTGTGTGTGTGTGTGTGTGTGTGTGTGTGTGTTGTCTCTGCATTGAGAAGGGGGAAAGGCATGGATCCCCAGGATGGTGCCAGTTTCGGAGACAGAAGTAGACATCTCTGTAGGGCTCCCCAAGCCTCCAATAAACTAAAAATAGTTATCTGAACCCCAGTCTTGTAATGACAAACCAGAACTGAATTCTAATAGCTTTTTTTTTTTTTTTTGGAGGCATGGAGAGCTCTACAGAGGTGTCTGTGGAGCCCTCTGCAACTCCCCCTCCCAAGGTCAGCATTGGCTTAAGTAAATTCAAAACACCCCCTTCCATCCTCAGCAGCGGCGCTATCGTGTTGCTGCCTTTGCCTGCCCCCTGCAAGTACTTACACTGTTCCCAATTTCCCCATAGCAGTTTCAGAACCACTGCCTTTTAGGAAGGTGATATACAGATGCCCTACAATGCCTCTGACCCTCCTCAACCCTCCACAGGCTGACTTAATCCTACCTTTTGCCTGCTAGGATCTGTTGTGGGGAGGCTGGTGTGCATCCTTGCACCGGCCTCTCCGACTCCCGAGTCATCACTGATGTGCCTTACGGCACATTAGCGACACTCCCATCCAGCACAAGGGATTTGGGTCAGCCCAACTAACTGTGTGGATTGTGCTCTAAAGAGGTAAGAGTGTTTGGAAGTACGACCCATTGCAAAGGACATATATTAACAGTAAAAAGGTTAACGTTTCCCCACGATCTAGTCATGACCGACTGTAGGGGGCAGTGCTCATCTCTGTTTCTAAGCCTGTAGAGCTGGTGTTTGTCCAAGGACAAGCTTCCGTGGTCATGTGGCCAGCATGACTACACACCGTAGCGCACGGAACGCTGTTACCTTCCCACCCAAGTGGTACCTATTTATCTACTGGCATTTTTAGGTGCTTTTGAACTGCTAGGTTGGCAGGAGCTGGGACAAGCAACGGGAGCTCACTCCGTTGTGCAGTCTCGAACTCCCAACCTTCCGGTCAGAAAGCCCAGCAGCAGCGGTTTAACCTGCAGCGCCAACACACAACAGTAGCTGGTAATAAATGTGGCCCAGTTTTAACTCCAAACCTTGTGTGTTTATTGGGAGGTGCACAGACAAATTGTGCCTTTAATTGAAAAACCTATAGTTGTGGGGTTTTGTTTTGTTTTGTTTTTTGCTTATCTAGTCTTGGTCTTTTTCATGGCTGTGTTACCATGGAGTGCCTGCTTCTCAGTAATTACGCAGCAAATACATAGTAATTAAATGTGCTTTTCTGTAGATTTGTTAGCAATAACATTTGAAGTTAACCACTGCTACAAGGTTTAATTGCATTTTTGACTTTCAACTTCAGCAGAATGCATCTTGGAAAGAAGAAAACAACATAATATTTAAGCAAGGAATAAATAATTGCTTTTTGTTTAGAAAGCAAAATAGTTTGGCGGTTTTCAAACAAAAGGAAAACATCAAATGCAATCAAATCCGAACAGCCTCGACAGTTGTATCGTCTTCTATGGGTGCAGAGGAAACTGTTGGAAAAGGACAAATATCTCTTTCATTATTTTTCCCACTCAATGAAAAAACAATTCACATATTTACTCTCTGTTTAAGATTTCACACATTTGATTTGTATTGTGTTAATACATAATAATCAGCTATTTTCATTTGCAGAAGACTATTTATCCAAATATTGAAAAATAAATTGAAATCAATCGCACACCTGGGATGCTGGTGGGTGCTTCTGTGTCATTTGCAGCTGTTGGGGATTTGAACGTGTTTCTTTTCTGGAGGAATACCAAAAGTCATGTCAGAATTGAGGAATGAGCACTGGCTGGAAAAAGGACCACAAATATATCTACAGAATCAGAATCAACCATCTCACAAAGAATTTTTGTGAGATGAGACAGGGAGGTCATAAGAAATGTAACAGAGAGAAACCAAAATTAAGTGTCAGCCTCTGCAAAGAAGGAAGGAAGGTAAAAAGAAGAAATGAAAAGGGAGGAAGGAAGGGGAGTATTCCCCCCTCATATTTAAGATTGCACATAACTAATTATACATCAGAAGCATCTTTCATTTTTAAGAGGCTTAAAGAATAACCACAACAAATGTTCTTAAAAATATCCTGCTGTGAGGGTATTTAATCCTAAGTATATCAAAGCACAGACCTTTGAACCTTACTGGCCTGGAACAACAAATTAAGGGTGCAATCCTAACCTAGAGTTAGGCTGGCATACTTGGGGGATCAAAGTTTGGCTGGCACAAGGGACACCATAAAGTATGTTTGGCTCTCTCTCCAGTCAGAAAGGCCAGTACACAGACGTGTGCCATCCTGCCAACTCCAAGAGTGGTCCAAACATTCTTTACGGTGGACCTTGTGCCAGTCAAACTTTGCTGACCTAATTATGCCGGCCAACTCCAGATTAGGATTGCACTCTTAGTATAGGATGCAAATCTATAATGTAGAACACCTTTGTGCATTTACAGTCAGACCTCATTACCTGCTATGGTGAGGTTCCTGGAAATCCTTGTCGATAATGAATTTGCAGATAACGAACTATTGGTCCTATGAGATTAATGGGGTTAGGTGCCAGGGGTACCTTCTCTGCTCTCAGAAGAAGCCAGCAGAAATCCTCAGGAAGCCAGCAGAGTGCATCAGGAAGTGCCAAAAGATCTCTCAATGCTATAGGAAGACCTTCCTATAGCACCTGAAGAGCATCCAGAGGCTGCAGGGATCTTCAAAATGGCACCTGTGACCAACATGGACTCCTTAAACATGACTGGCAGATGCTTCTGTTGGCCATTTTAAAGGGGTCAGCACTGGTCACAGTGAAGGTCCCTGTAGCCTTCAGAAAGTCTCTGCATAGTGGATAACTAGGACAGAGGCGTGGATACTGAGGTAAGTAGCAATTCCGCCCCTTGCAGATAAGCGAATTCGCAGAAAGTGAGGTTGCATTTAAAGAGGACTGAAGGTCTCTGAGAGCAGGGTGGAGAAAAAGAAGCCTGAATAAATGGCACTTTTGCTTTTCATCTAGCTTGCAAAATGTTTCAAAAAGGAGCGGTGGGCTGGAGTTATATAAGTTGATTTTGTTTCTGGAGCACACACATCTCTCACACATGAGAGCCTGCTCAAACATCACCTCAGCCAGGTAGCATACAAAGCTGCCCATGCAGTCATTCTTCTAGATAACAAAACCCCACCAATCCATTAATGTGAAGCTCGTATTTCTACAGTTTCCACAAAACAACCAAAACTGCCCAAGTTGGTCAGGCACCTTTAATCAGTGGTGTCATTCAAATGATTTAGGAACAGGAACTCACTTTTGATTGGCACTTGTCGGGAACCCGGAACCAGCCATGGAGCCCGTTAGGATCCGGAACGCCCATTCTGGTCTGTTCCCCCTGAATGACATCACTGCCTTTAATGTATTGCTTTTTCAGATGTAGCTATGTCGGTAGGTATGAAGTTAGCATCCTTAACATTTAGAATTTTAATTTCAGCCATTTCTTTCCATGCCCGCATTTTGCCCAGGTGTTCTGATTTGCAACCTAGCTAAGAGTACATACCATTAAAATCAAATCAACGCAATCAGGATCTCCTAGGCTTACGGCAGTGGTGGCAATGCTTGTTCCCATTTGAATCTGGCTATCTGCAGGGATATCCCATTCTTTATAATACTTCTCTCACACACTTGGCCACATTTGGTTGGCAACTAGGAGCATCACTAGGGTTTCGTTCGATCTGTGATCCTCTATTGCAAAACTGGGCTGAAGCAGCAAAAAGAGGTACAGAGCTTGTGACTTGCTTGACAACTCATCACTACCGTTAGCCAGTTTCTTCTCCTGGTTCCTAGAGAGCCCAGTACTGGACAGGGAAAGGTACATCCAAATTAAACATGGCAAGACCGCTTCAGAATTGTCTCCACCTCTCTAGAATTGTTCTGTATGTTTTCACTGCAAATGGGACTATGGTTTTGTGTTCAGTTTTCTTGCATGTATACTGACACTCCAATCATAGCTACTACTGTCCTGTATCCTACTGACACTCCAATCATAGCTAACCCCTGCCTTCTCCCGCTGATGTAGCTGCACCAACAGAGCTCACACTGCATCCTGCTGCATCCTGCGGGGTGAGCAGTCCCAAAGACTTTGGAGGTAAGAGGAATGGTGTTCCATTGAGTGAGTCTCCGCTGTCACAATGTGGGCGCAATCCTAATCTGAGTTAGGCTGGCATAAACTAAGACAGCCAAGTTTGGCCAGCACAAGGGACACTGTAAAGTATGTTTGGACCACTCCGAGAGTGGTCCAAACATGCTTTATGGTGGCCTTTGTGCTGGCCAGACTTGGCTGGCTTAGTTTATGCCAGCCTAACTCCAGTTTAGGATTGCGCTCTGTGTCTCCTTAGATCTGCACATTTAGCCATTTAGGATCTTGCTGCACTTGGGTGCCAATCCCCATTCTGCCTCTAGTCCTCCCAGCCCCACTCCTGCCACCCACCTCCTGCGACAGCTTACCTCCCTTAACACAAGTCGCCCTCTGTCGCTGTGTCCCTGAAATGGCTGTTGGCATCCCACTGTTTCTGTGGTCATAAAGGCCTTTATGCTGTCCTACATGCCTTTTATAATTCAGAAAAGCCAGTTTAGACCCTCACCCTCCAGTGACCTCAGGGCTGTGTACATCATGAGCTATTTCATTTAATCTTTGCACAAATCTTTGAATTAACAGAGGGACTTGCCCAAGGCCACCCAGTGAGCATGATGGCTTTGATCACCCAACTTTGTAAAACTATAAGAACAGAGGAAATAATCCAAATCGTTGGGCGGCTGGGAATTGCTCTAACTACATCTGTTATGTTAACTGGAAAAAAAAAAGACTTGCAACTAGGAGGGGGGCAGTTAAAGGACCTAAAACAGAAGTTGGTCCTTTAATTGGGACTGGGGGTGAATGGGAAAGAGTGACTTTCAAAACTCCCCCACCCCTATGATACTTGCACTGTCAGAAGCTGATGCCTGTCAGTCAAAACATTGTGTTACTTACTGACATGGGGTAACAGTATGCAATTTCAGTTCTTTCCCCATTTGTGATTAATTACTGAAGCGTTTAAAAAGACAATGCATTTAGGCAACTTACATTAAAAGGGCACTGGTACCCCAATTATAACAACAGTCACACTTGAAGTTGGGAAGGTGGAACTCTAAGGTTTCTTTTCATTATTTTCTTTTAATCTTTTCATTCTTTTCACTAAGCAAAACAAAAAAAAATGCTTTTTTTCTGGCCTGTACTTGCAGTAAATAAAGAGAAATAGAATGAATGGGAGAAAAAATCTAGTCTTATACAAGGGAAGTGTAGAGAAACCTTTGGGAACAGACATATTTATATGTCTTATATTTAGCAGGGGGAGAGCAATTGTCCCTCTTCACCCCAGCACAGTTTCTTTCTCGTGGCTGTTGCTGGGGGTGTTCTCCATTCTTTTAGATTGTGAGCCCTTTGGGGACAGGGAGCCATTTAACTTTAATGTTATTATTTGCCTGTAAACCGCTTTGTGAACTTGGTGTTGAAAAGCGGTATATAAATACTAGTGATTGATTGACATGGAATAACATGCTTGTTTTTCAGCATCAGCAGAGGGTCATTTTGTTTGTTGAGATGCCTACCAGCAAGACTTTTCATGTTTTCAAGCAGATGTTCATTTACTTGAGAGCACAATCCTCTTAATAGTTAGGTCAGTAAAGTTTGGCTGGCACAAGGAACACCGTAAAGTATGTTTGGACCACTGTTCGAGTCAGAGAGGCCAGCATACAGACGTGCGCCATCCTCCCTGCCTCTGAGAGTGGTCCAAATGCACTTTACGCGCTTTAGGATTGCGTCCTGACTCTCAGCATCTGGGTGCATAAGCTGTTTTGTCTTAGGAATATGCTATCTTTATAAGTCATCTCTGATATCCTCCGTATGTTCAGGCCATCTGGAGCACCACCTCTTGCCCTGTGTGAGAACTATAAGCCTCACTCTGTTCAGTGCCCATGTATACTCACTCCTTTAGAGTGTAGTCCTAACATGGAGTTAGGTAGAAGGTAAGGAAGGAGTGTGGATAAAGATTGGAGGTGTGCATTTAGTGTGAGCGAGGACTTCTCTGTATATTTGGTTTTCTCTACTTTCTCAGAATAGGCATGAATAAAACCCAAGCATTTTGGGTCTACTGAGAAAGCTCAGAAAAATGGAATGCTTTCTGAGGTATTTGGAGGAAAAATTTTCCCATCAATGCTTAAAAGCAGAGCTGAGGGCTAAAGTCTAAAGTCTGCAATGTGATAATGTGAAATAGTCTATCAAGTTAAGCTAAATTCTATTACTTTTATTACACATATGATATGTGTCTCCCCTCCTCTAGCAAGAAGGTTTTATAGTGACCCAAAATAAGAATAAAGGTAGGTAAGGGGCCTCCCATCCATGGATAATTGAAATGGCAGATATGAGATCTGGGGATACAGGAGCCCACCTGTAATGCCCCAATTCTATCCCACTCACTTGCACTGATGCAGCTGCGCCATGGGGGGGGGGACGTTGCAGTTTATGGTTGTTCCCTTAGCTCCAGGTAGTCCCTGCTATAGGTCCACTTGGATGTGTGCCCGCTCTTTGATTGGTACAAGTTAGAGTGAACCCAAGGGGACATAGCTAACGTGGGTGGGGGGGGCATAGGATATTGATGGCACTTGAGCCACTGATAATGCCCCCCCCCGACACATCTCCCAGTGGCCCCAATCCTTCCCCTATCCACCCCATTACTTCCCTTCCCTGTCCTCTGCCTGTCTTCTGTGCCAACATCCCAGCACTGGGGGAACCAGATGAGCCACTGCTGTGTGGCTGGCATGGCCCACTATTTGTGACAGTGGCTCAGTTGCATGTGATAGCACATCACATTTTGCGGAACTGCAAACCATACAGGGCTGCAAACCAGCTGAGAGGGAATGAGGATTGGGCAGCTGATGATGTACCTGGTGTTACTGTGTTTGTTTATAATTTTTTACTGTGTATAGGGTTTACTGTTCTGTGAAATTTACCCATGATAAGGAGCAAACAGCTGTACTCGATACTTAAGCGAGTCTCTCCCCACTGACAAATGAGGACCTAATCCTGAAGCCCTTGTTGCCGGTGGTACACACATACCACTGGCTCTAAGTGTTCTGAGCATGCCATAAAGCATGTTTGTGGCACTGCTGAAGGAGGGAGCGCCAGTGCTGGGCCAGCATCAATCAGCACTGGGCCTCAGCACTGTACAGAGGGCCAGCCGGTACTCCAACAACACTGGCCAATGGTAAGGCTTTTCAGGGCGGGGGGAGGCGGGTAGGGGGCAGAACTGGGTGGAGGGATGGGAGGATCAGGCCAGGGAGGGCTAGTGACACTGGCAGCCTCTACTGCCTAATTCTGACCCTCCTCCTGAGCTGGGCAGCCCAACATGGGCAGTGGTGGGATTCAGGAGGTTCGCCCAGGTTCTATAGAACCAGTTGTTAAATGGCCGCGCCCCGCCCACTCGCTTACCTCGGCTGGCTTCGGGTTTTTTTTGCTCCGGCTATGACGTCATAAAACAGGTTGTTAATTTATTTGAATCCCACCACTGAACATGGGCCTCCTTGATTCTGCGTCCGAGGAGACTGATTGTCGCTGGCTACAGTCTCCTGGGGTAATGGAGCAAACAGTCCTTTCCCCCAAGGAAAGTATTTGGTGTCCACAGGTTCCAGTAGTCGCCATTTTGGTGCCGCTGGAGCCTTGGCACTGGGCAGGATTTGGCTGTGAAAATCTAATTCTGCACGCATGCACACATATGATTTTTTTTTTAAAAAAAACCATACAGCACATATGCGTGCTAGAGCACATGTTTGCAACCATATGGTCTAGGAACCTGTTTTTTGTTTTTGTTCTAATTGAAAGCTGAGTTTTGTGCTCAGTTGCATATTCTTTGACTGGGATGGACTGCAGCATACGCTGCAGTCCTGATTATTATGTCTGCAATAGATATCCGACTATCAGACTGAACAAGGAATACAGGCTGCAGAAAACAGTAAAATTAGGCAGAGCAAAAATGAACTCAGGAAAACATGAACTGTTATAGATAAAGGAACTTAAAATGCATTCTTCATTTGTCTGTTATTCATGATGTCAAAAGAGAAAACAATTATCCAGAAAATGATCCAAATTATCAGTATACCCATGTTTTCTCCCCTGTGGAGTGATTAGTCTGAAGGAAGGTGAAAGGATCAGTAATTTTACTGATGTCTAGGGGCACTGGACTTCTGAGCAGACATTAGCAATTGTGGGTTTTTTAGACGAAAGTTTACACAATGATGAAAACTGGAGCTGAGTCTTACAATGATGACGCTGGGGCCTGAAATTAAGCACAGCGGGTGGGAAAATGCTATAGTCATTTTGAAAACTGTTGTATTATATAGCAAGAAGGCTTTGTTTGGCAAAACAAATACCACGGGAACCAAATTGATGTATTGGGCAAATGAATCTCACCGATAGCTTAGATTCCTAAAAATACTGAAATACATGGAAACCTCCGAGCATCTGGTGTCTGTCAGTGGATAAGTGGGTTTTTTTTTAAAGAATCCTTAGAGATCTGGTGTGCTCAGAGCTGCTGATTTTCAATTAAAATTAGCCAGCCATAAGTGCATCCCATCATACAGAACTCCAAACATGCTGCAAGTTTGGCATAATGGGCATTGCTATAATAAGCATCCCAGCCTCCCCCAAGGGACCCCCCCCCCATAAGTGGTCATGTTCATCTCATTAAGGACTGACTGACACATTTGACAGTATCCCATGGTACAGATCTAGCTGGACTTGTACCAGCCGCTGTGTTGCGCAGGGCAGGAACAGTATTTTTGTATGTTCCTTACAGAAAGATATTTGCACATGGAAAGCTAGCATCTTGGACAGAGTAACTTTTTAAGCATTCGCCTTTCCTAACTTTTTTTAAAGCATTTACCTTTTATCTAGCCTGCTTTTCAGCAGAGACTTCTTAAAGGGAAAAAAATTCAAATATGTGAATTCCCAAAGGGGTACAGTTCAGGAAAGACCATGTGTGCCATTCTTCAGACTAGGCTATCTTTCTCAGCTCTGAATTTGGTCTACAGCTGTAAGAGCTTCACTTGAGCTTTTTTCAGCTTGAGCTTGAAGGCCTCTTTTGTAATTTGAAGATGCACACATGGTGGAGATGGATGCTCTTAAGCTGTGGTTCCTGAGCCAATGTTTCTGGCCAAGGTTGGGTTTCTGAAATGAACTCTCAAACCACAGTTTGGATGCCACAGGAAACAGCATTCCAGCAGCTTAGTGTTCAGCTTAGCCAAGTAAGGAGGAGAAGGAAGGCATGCTCAAGTACATGGCTTGTTTCTGGTCCCAAAAGCCATATCTTTCTAGGGATCCAATCAGCGGTGTCATCTGGCAACGAGCTGCCAGAACGCTAGGCGGGATTTACCGCTTGATTGGCTGCCCGTCCGTGATGTGTTGCCGCCTGCCCGCCTACCGCGTGGGCACCCCTGGCTTCGGAGGGGGTGCCAGCTTGCCTGGGGGGCGCGCCGGGTGCCTGGGCAAGCAGCGGAGGGGTGCGCCAACCGGAGGGAGCCTGCGCGGTGGGAGGGTAGGCGGCAACACGTCACGGACAGCCTGTCAATCAAGCAGTAAGTCCCGCCTAGCGTTCCGACAGCTCGTTGCCAGATGACACTACTGGATCCAATCCTGTGGGTCTTATCCCTGGCAATACATTCATACCGCCAGCTCTCTGTGTTGTAAACATGTCGTGAAGCACATTTACTGCACTCAGAGGGTAGGTACTGCCTGTGCTGGGACCGCGCCAGTTGGTGCTGCACTCCAGTGCGGGCAACATGGGCAGATGGTGCTCCAGCAGTGCTGGCTGGCAGTAAGGCCCATCAGGGCAGGGGGATGTGGGGAGGGGACAGAACTGGGCAGGAGAGGGGAGTAGTGGGCCAAGCCAGAGGTGGGGCTGGCAGTAGCCCATCTTGCTACTGCTGCTCCTAAGCGACCCAGGCAATTTAGAACTGGGCAGTAGATCAGGTCTGGTAATGTGAGCTATGGTTTGGAAATCTCCAAACCCACTATAATGCCCACTATTCACATGTTGGAATAAAAGCTGTGGCAGAACATAAATGGCAGTCTGCTTTATGGTAGAGGTGACCTATATAGGGCATATGATGTAAGTGTTCTAATTTCTACATTGATAGTTCCCAAACTTTTTATCATCACGATCCACCTAAAAAAAATTTCACTTCACCAGCCACTCAGACTTTTGATGGACATAGCCAGTTTTGTGACCCGCCAAAAATTGGCCATGACCCACTGAAGGGCCATGGGTGTTGTTCTGCACCATATTGCCTTCCAGGTATAATTCATAGTTTGCATTTGAATTGTGGAATTCAGAGGCGGATCTACAGGGAGGGCAAAGCTCTAAGTGTTGCAAGAAGCCTTACCCTGTCATGTAAATCCCTCCTCTCCCTTGCTGCTGTAGCCAGTAAGCAATGCCAAGATGTTGCTTTTCCCTGTGAGGATGGGCTAGAACAATGCAGGAGATGAGTGATTTCCACTGCAAGGTAAGGCTTCTTGCAAAACTTAGAGCTTTGCCCTCCCTTAGATCTGCCTCTGGTGGAATTTGAATCTGCAACACCACCTCCTCTATTTTGTCCCACAGCCTTTAAGACTAACCAAGAGCATCTTTCTGACCATATTCCCTATGCCAACATGGCACAGGGAGAGGTGTTCCTAGTGAGTGCCTTTAGGCAAATAAGGCGGGGTATAAATTTAATAAATAAATAAATAAATAAATAAATAATTGATCTTCCTCTTGGAGGTGCATCAAAGTAAGTATTTTCTGGACCAATATTAACATTGTATTTGGGCCAGCTTTTAAGGGGTTGAGTTTAACTAAGCTGCTATTATTATGAGAAAGCTGGGATACTGTTGTCAGCTCTTTCTCAGCTCTAAATTTGGTCCATGGTTGTGACTGCCTCAGGTTTTTCAGGGGCTTGAAAGCCTCTTTTGTAATTTGGAGATGTGCACATTGTGAGAAACTGAAAGTACAATCCTATGCATGTTTACTTAGAAAAAAGTCCTATAGTGTTCAATGGGGTTTACTCTCAGGACCATGTCTATAGGATTGTAGTGCGAATCAAGACTTCCCCTGGTTCAAAATCTCACTCTGCCAGGAAATCACGACATGGCCTTACACAAGCCATTCTATCTCAGTCCCAGCTACAATATGAGGATAATGCATCATACCTATGTTATGTAGGAAGAACACACTGATCAAGTGTGCACATGTTGGCCTCCACCAGTGGGAAGAGCTGGGCTCCAGTTTAAAGGCACGTATAGGCTGTTCTCTTATGCTTTGGCTGGACTTCTGTTTAGCTGCTTCTTGTCTTGTCTTGTTTCTCCCTTTGTAACAACAGATGCAGTTCTCCTTTTGCCCTATTAATGTTCTTGCTGTGTGAGACACTGCTTTAACCCCTCCACTCTGATAACACTCAGAGGGCAATCCTAACCTGGAGTTAAGCCGGCACAGTTAGGCCAGCAAAGCTTGGCCTGCACAGGGGACACGGTAAAGTATGTTTGGACCACTCTCAGAGTCAGAGAAGCCAGCACACAGACATGCACCGTCCTCCCTGACTTTGCGAGTGGTCAAAATGTGCTATACGGTGGCCCTTGTGCTGGCCAAACTGTGCTGGCCTAACTGCAGGTTAGGATTGCGCCCTCAGGGGCGTAGCTAAAGAAGTGCAAGGGGATGCAGTTGCATCAGGCAACAAACTTTAAGCTGAGCTTGTCACTAGTGGCCAAAAGAGTGAAAACTTTGATGTATGAATAATACCATCATGTTATATACCACTTGATGCAAGATTTAATGCGGAATGCAATGAAACAAACTGGAGTGTAATATTTGTACCAAATGTTATGGCCAAAAAAAAACAGAAAACAAAAATACATCTGTCATATAAAAATCATGGTTGGTTCAAATTGCGGTTTTTAGGAACAATACTGCTATGTTATGTATCACTCAATGTGGAATTTCCTGCAGAATGCGATGAAACAAACTGGAGTGTAATCTTTTCATTCAATCAAAAGTTGTGGCCCAAAAAAATGAGAAAATGAAAATACAACTGAGATGTCACTTCCTATTTTGACATCACTTCTGGGGCATCATTTTGCACTGGGCTGCACTTTCATTAGCTATGCCAGTGCTAACACTGTACAGGGTGACATATAGGGTTAGGTTATATTGTATGGATTACATCAAGATAAGACAACTGAAGCACTTTGTACAGCCAGAAGGTGTTATACTTATGTGACATGTGTATTGTTATTTAATTGAATGGAGCATACAACCTATTCTTCCTTACTGCTCCCAAAACCACGGGTTAGATGGGGTGGCGTCAGTTAGAAATCCAATTCAACAATGTAGGCTCATGGCAGTGAAAAGGATGATTGTGTTGGGTTATATTTCAGACTGCCTTCCAACTGCGCAAGAGGAGGGGATATAACCAGAGGTGGGATTCAGGGGGTTTGCCCAGGTTCTATAGAACCGGCTGTTAAATGGCTGGGCTGCGCCCACTCGCTTACCTCGACTGGCTTCAGGGTTTTTTTTTTTGCTCCGGCTATGACGTCATAGAACCGGTTGTTAATTTATTTGAATCCCACCACTGGATATAACGGTTTCAGCAATTTCCCCCATACCTCCCTGAAAATCCACATGTGAGGATGCCCGGCCATTGGGATCAGGTTTTCAGGGACATAGGGATAAAAATGAAGGGAGAATATTCATTGTCCCTGGACACAAGGTAGTGCAAGCAGAAGGTGTGGTTTGGCTCCCTGCCTGCCACTTATTGCAACTGCATCTGAGAAGGATCACTCCAGGTAAGGCATGCAAAACTTATTGCTATTTCCATCATCTGAGTATCATGTTAACAAGCCCCAAAGCTGCCTTCAAGTCTCATGGGAGGTTACATAAAATCCACAAACACAGGTTTTCAGTGGTGTAATATAAAATAGGAATCCAGGGAGCCTATCAACAGAAATGCAGCATAACCAAAGGCTTGGCTGCCAGCATTTCTCCTAACAAATTTTTTCTAGGATGGGACTATCCCCTAGAGTTCTTCTTGCTGTTCCGTTGCTATAAGAAGTGAAGTCAGAAAAGAGTCCTTTTAGCAAGATGAGCAGACCGAATTGTTTAGGGGATATTTTCTTAATGAATTCCTCAATATACTCTCTTTTTTTTCTCTTAAAAATCTGTTTTGATCATGATGAAAAGTAAAGTTTTTGATCAACGTCTGCTGCATTTTTTTAAAAAAAAGTTTATAAAGAAATGCAATTTTTTTTTTCTTTTGATCAATCATTTAAATAAAAAGGACTTGCTGCCTATCACATGTTCACTGGTTATTGATCATGAAAATAAAGATTGTGCATAGATTCATGGTGGAACTATTGTAGAGCTTAACTGATGCATGTTTTTTTTGTAGAAAAACACATGCACACAAATACACAAGTTATGCACCTGTAAGGCAATCAGCCCCACTGCCTTTACTTACTGTTTTCGCCACAAGCAGATGGTATGCATAAAAAATAATAGTTGCGGATGGCTCAGAGTGTAATCCAAACCCTGACAGGTATGTCCCATATCCAGCCTGGGGTTGGGACTGGATGCAGAGCAACCTGAGGCAAGGGGAATATAGTCCCCTGGGTAATGCTCAGTGGCCCAAGTGGGGCTACTCAGAGCTGCACTAGTTAAATCACAATTTAACTTTATTATTATTAGCCTGTAAACTGCTTTGGGAACTTGGTGTTCAAAAGTGGTATATAAATGCATTGATTGATTGATTGATTGATTGATTGATTGATTGATTGATTGATTGATTGATTGATTGATTGATTGATTGATTG